>CAEFZX010024754.1:0-51050 GCA_903066825.1 Alfaro cultratus | reverse complement strand
TATAATGGTTTAAGCTCATAAAAACCCAAAATCCAAATTTTCAGGAGATAAAAATTTAAAGCTAATTATAACACATATCTAATGTATTACTTGACTGTAACTCACTGCAAAATATTGTACCCTTTATTCTGATAAATGACTGGAAACAACAATTTTTAATAGTATTATTTAAAAAAAATTTCCTTTTCTTGCATTTTTGTTGAGTCACTAATGATTGAAAGATTAAATTAATAATTGCCTTATCTCTGTCAGCTTCAAGGTTAATTAAATACCTTAATTAAATACGAACCTTAATTAAATACGAAAATACGAACATCCACATCTTGTGGATGTTCGTTACATTTTTATCTTCAACAATAGACACATTCCAAGAATTAAAATAACTTGTTTTTATATCAAAGTTAGCAAATTAAAACTTTTTATTTACTTACTTTTTTTAAAATCAATTGAGACTATGAACTGTTTCCATTGATAATTTCATTAGGAAACCCCAGTTCAGGCTCATCCCTCAGAATAACAGCTCCTAACTCCTCAGCTACTACATATGAAATCCTCAAACCCTCTCTCTCCCATTTCACCTCCAATCATCCTTGAGTTTTAAATACCTGGTGGGGTTCATACTTGTCCTGCTTACTTGGAAAGTCATCTTAAACTTAAGCCAAATATCATCAGCCACCACCAATGCCAACACCACCACTGTTTTCATTTAGACATGGTTTGGATTTGTGAAGCTCATATTTAACAATCTGCTCAGTTGTTAAGCAATATATTGTCCATTGTTACGTCTCGCTAAAAGTATTATTTTTAAATGTACTCACTGATTATGTTGATGTATTTGTGAATGAACAGGAGTCTTTAACAGATTGATAACAAAATGAATGTTTAACTTACATTGTACAGTAAATTGATGTAAAATCTTTCTTTTTAAAGAAATTACTGCTGGGAGTGGAAAGCAGATTTGTGTTCTCTGCTTAAGGTAAGGTAGTCTTTAGGTAAGCAGGTTCTTTAGTCAGATTAGCTCTATGTTTGTGTTGATAAGCAACATTTCATAGCCTGGACTTGTGCTTGTTCAGGGGTCTCACTTTTGGTCAAGAAAAAATAACTTTTAAAAAGTTACTTCAGGTGAGGCTGAAGACTTTTAGCAATTTCCCATGGCTAACTTACTTTTAAGGCTAAAGCTAATCATTTCAAGGACAAAGTACTAAAATATCAGTGCCGAAGTCCCACAACTTATTTGCCCCACTTTTATGTAACTCCAATTTTATGAGTTATCAGTGCAACATTTTCTCACCAACTAAGAGATCAGATCAGTTGGAACAACTTAGGACGTGGTCACTCATGCAAACATTTTGACTCAATGCACAGAAGTACTCAAAAGGAAGCAATGTGATTAATAATGCCTCTGTCCCATTATATTTCCACTGCCTGTTTTCTCGTTGAATATTTCACATGCTGTTGTTTTTGTCCGCAGACTTTTGTCTCATAAATTGATGCAGAGGAAATGGCTTTAGCTTCAGTTTTCAATGCTCTTGACAGATTTTATTGTTAAAAAATATCTTTCACTGACTTAACTGAGGTTTTGCTTCAAAATTTGACAAAGTTCCTTTTAGAGTTTTGTATGTCCTTAACATCATAACTGGCATTATAATATTGTACTTTTAATTGTTTGTTTGAACATTTCTTATTTAGGGTAGAATGACAATACAATGTATAATTTTTTTCAAAGAAAGAATTGAGTGATCAACTTTTTTTTCCTAAAACACAAGTTCCAAAATATGCATTCAGTCAATGGATACAGTCTCATCCATCTACCAATATTTTCTCTTAGCAAGCTGCAGAAAAATCACACTTGTTAAATTTTTTTTGGGATATTTGACCACTCTTGCATAACTTTTTGGATCGATGCTTTTATCATCTAATCCAGTGTCACCCTCAGATGAAAAAAAAAAAGTTGGTGAGTATAACCAATAAACTCAAGCCTTCCATAAACTGGAAGATGCTGAAACACCAATAATTTCATATAGATGTAGACTGAGAGGCTGTCTTTCTCAGAAACCCCTGTTCCAAAATCAACATCGCACCAATATATGATCACAACAAATAAGTTTAATATTTTGGTATTTTTGGTGGTCGCATCATGCTGTGGGTCGGTCTGTTTTTCTTCCAGTGCTATTGGTGCATTACACAAGGTGGATGGGATTATGAAGGAAAACTAAGCCCCTGAACTGGAGTGAACATTTTTGGTCTTCTGTGGGGAACCAGTCAATTTGAATGAGTTCTACCAATCCCCATAAGAGCAACAGGGGAACGGTCCAGTCAGGCGTAAGCTATAATCTTTTCAATAAGGAGAAAAAGTATGTGATATCTCTGTACATTGCAACTTTTTAACAGCCATTGCAAAATCGTGTTTCCTGTATATATAATTTCAACCAAGTGTGGAAAACCAGAGCAAATTAAAACCAATCATTCATTGTAAAACTTGACATTTTGAAAGTTTAGGTGGTAAAAGAACAGTCTTGCCAAATTATTATCCCTAGCATGATCTTCATGAGCGCATGCAAAGATATGACCACAACAATTTGAAGCCTAGCTGAATACCAAGCAGAATTTAGAGTAAAAGCTAAGTCAAAAGGTAAAAAAAAACAAGTGAAAACTTACCCTCCCAAACTGTTTTCAATTCAGGCTTCATTGTGCAGCGATTGATACGTAAAAACTCCAGATGCAACATGAGATGCTGACAGCTGGAGTTTGCTGTCAGCATCTCATGTTGCTGCCACAAACTGCTTCAGGGCTCAAAGGACACCTATATCAGGGATGTCAAAGGCAGAATTTCACGTCAGGGGACGGGAGCCGGTCGGCGTCTCTGTGGGCTCTGAGTGAGTGTCAGTGTGTACAGGAGCAGGTGCTTGAACAAGGCCAGGCTGGCAGCCAGTGGCACACCCGCGCTCGTTTTGTATATAAAATTTCTGCTGCTGTGCAGCTCTGCAAACAGGCGATCATTGATGAGGTAATGTTAGGCTAGTATATACGTACTTACAAGGAACTTGTAAGTATAGACATGTTCTTGTATATACAGATGTTCAAGAAATCTGAAAATGTTCAGATTTCTTGAACATTTTCAAATAATAACCAAATCTCTATTTATTTTACTGAGTTTGTGACAGGCCAACCAGGTCTTCAATGTGAAGTAGAAGGAAAACAATTGTAATATTTTGTACAAAGCTGAAAAGTGTGTCGTGTACGTTTATAGTCAACTCCCTTTTAATCTCATGCTCATAAATAAAATCTAGAGCAATTGATTGCCTTTAAAATCACTGAATTGGTGGACAGTCTTCCTGTGTGTACTTTATCTCACTATAAATCCGGCGTTTTCTGAAGGTCGCAGTGGTTTGTTAGGAAATAAACAGCATCATGAAGACAGAGAAATACAGCAGGAAAGTAAAAAAAAAATCTAGAAAACTTTTAATAGTTCGGCAAATTAATGCATTGGAAATTTAGGTAACTGTCCCAATTAAACCAGTAATACAGTCCAACTTTATGAGAGCTTATCACCGAGCCAGAAGCAATCTGTTGATTAGCGACATTGATTCTTAAAATCCCAAAATAAACTGTAGCTGCCAGTAACAGACGTTTAGGTTTCTGCAGCTAAGAAACTAATCAGCAACTAAATCCATTTTCCGAAAACATTCCTGTGCGAATGCCACACAGTAGTATTAAGCATCAGCGTGAGTAATTTAAGACCCTGCACCTGTCAGATTAGAGACTTTTCAGCCAACAGAGATAAAAAAGTTGATCAGTTATTTTCCAAAGGACTCATTTTCAATAAAGAACAAAAAGATGTTTCATTGCACATTGATTTGTCCCTGAAAATTTCAACAGCATTTTTTTTGTTTGTTTTTCATTTTGGCATTTCAGTCTTTATAAAAGCCTCTGGAAGCTCTGAAGTGTTTTTAAATTCACTCATCGGCAATGAAAAGCAGTGAGCATAAAGTGTATCATCAGCCTAAACTTTTTATTTTTTTGAGAGATTTGGCTTGCATGCAAAATGTGTTGTGTATGATCATTACTGTTGCAGTTAAATTCATAAAATGCAATAAATAAATCCAGATATGAAATGTTTTCCAGCCCATGCTATAATTGCTGAGCATTTCTTTTAGGGTTTATGGGGATGTAGTTTGCTTGGCAGCGATTCAGTTCTCTTAACATTCATTAAGTTACTTGTGTTTGTGTTTCCTGTGAGTTTTTCTGCCTCTTTTTATGTGACCTGTTTGCTGACACAGCATGGCTGTAAAACAGGCAAACACATTCCACTTACTGAGCTCACTAAAAATCTGGATGTTGAGGAGGGATTTCCTAACCTGGAGTGTGTTGAACAGGAAACGCTACATTATTTTTCATGAGGAAAATTATGAGTAAAGCCAGTCCACACTTTTTTTCTTTTTTTTTTTTTTTGCTTATGTTGCAAATTGATTTAAATTGTTTGCAACCCCTTTCTGTTTTATGTACTGCTCTGTAGCCCAACATATAAAAAGAATATCCCAGGTACATTCATATCATCAAATTCTTTTTGTTCGGGATAGCAGAGCTGGATGCATGCATACTCAATTTGCAAGTAATGTATATTTATTTATTATACATGTGTACATTCATATAAATGTGTATGTGTAGATGCATAACTGTAAACTGCAACTGTAGAGTACAGTCCCTCACAGAAGCATCCATGTTTCTTCATCTTATTTACTTGTTACCTTATAGTCAAGAATCAAAATGGAAATTCTGAAATGGAAGCAAAACAATGCAGGGTTTTCAGTTATTTATAGACAAACATAAGAAAGGTGCAGCATGCATTTGCGTCCAACTTTCTTTTTCTATGACACCCCTCAGAAAAGTAGGTTTCCAAGTACTGTTTCCAATGTCCGTCTGTATGCTGGAATGTTGAAGCACGTTACTTGGTTCCATAGAAAATAAAATTATGTGAATTTGGTGGAATATTAGGCCCTGATAAGTATGAGTCTCCAATTATGTGCATTACTTTAGTGAATATAAATTGGGGTTTTGGAAATCACTGTATTCTGATGCATTATTATGTGGTATTTCACTTTGACCAGTGCCACTCTTTTCTTTTTCATACTTAAAGATCAACTAAGGATCTGGGAAGGGCATATTAATACTCTGAGTGCCCCAAGTGGTCAAATAAATGCCAGCTGAAATATTTAAAAACTAAGTCATGCAATCACATTCAATTTCAAGAATGTAGCATGTGAAGGTGAGGGAAGTGTCTGCACAGTGAGACAAAGAAATGCTGAAGTCGTTGCTGTGAAATCTGTGTTGCAGTTGAGTTGATTCTGTAGCAGTGGAACACGTGAGGCATGCACAATAAATGTATGAAAACTTTTTTGCTGATACCAAAAAATTGTGGTAGTCTGGCTTGCCTGATGATCAAATTGGGTATATTACAATATGAAAACTATAGAGGCCTAAGGCTGTTGCGTCTACATTGGCCACTGAAATTAAAGTAAGTTACTTCATAGTGTGGAGGGGCTATTATAAAACATTAGTGAACAATGTCATGAAGACCAAGGAACACGTTAGATAAATCTGGAAAAAATTTAAAATATTTACATTTAAAAAAAATATTCTAAGCTTTGCAGTTTATGTTCATTCCACGCTCCGAAAATGGAAAGAACTACGTCTTACATTTCTAAGACGTAGTTGTCCATCCTAACTGATTCCTCTCTGACTAATGCAAGGAGAGCATCAATCAAAGAAGCAACCAAAGGGCCCTTATTAAACTCTGGAGGAGCCACAGAGATGTACAGCTCAGGTGGGGAATCTATCAACGAAACAACTCTTAGTCAAAAACTAAATCTGTTCCTTATATTAGAGAGGAAGGAAGAAAGTGTTTGTTATCAAAGACATACAAATACTAATTGAGGTTTATCTCAAATCATGTACTGCCTTCAGCAAAAGTGTGGTCAAGTGAGACCACAACTGAACAACCATTTACTATGGAAAAATCAAAGCTTATTTACTTTTTTTTTAGAATGGTCTACTTAAAGTACAGACATTCTCCATCTTATCCAACTAATCTTAAGGAATTTTTGTTTTGCTCTAGGAAGAAAGGGTAAAATTGTTCATCTTTGGACATGAACCAGTGTTAAGAAGTAAAGAATAAGATTTGCAGTTCTATTTGCCGAAAGTAAAGGTGGCTTTACTTTCAGCATTTTCTGGTCTATCATATATTTTCCTAATAAACTAAACTGTTTGAGATGGTAATGTGATAAAAGTTCAATACTCAGTTTTCTAAGGTTCTTTGTCTTTGTGTTTTATGATAACATTAATTAATCTTAGTTTTAGCTTAGTTAAATAAAATCATTAATTTGTGTTGTGCAGTGGAAGAACTCATTTAGTCATACAATACTATCATCATAATTTCAACTAAGTTGTTTTGGAATGCATACACAGGAAAAATTAAATTGAGAATAATAATTACTTTAATGTAGACTGTCTCGGAGTAAAGCAAGTCTGCATAATTAATTGGACACATTTATTGCCGCTGATTAGCAAAGCAGCCAATGTCATGGCTCAATCTATGTTTTATTACTAGCAGGAGTAATTGAAATGAAAACCGAGAGCTTTCTGTTGCGCCACAGGCCTGACTTATTCATACTATAAGTATGAAGCTGTGGCTCCGGTGGCCTGAGGTCGTCACAGAGCTTCAGTAAACAGTAGCGAGAGTGAACCCTGCAGCTCAGGCAGTTGTGAAAGACCTGAGAAACTGACCATAATTCATTCAGAGTCATTACTGCGAGAGCGTGTCCTCTCTGCTTCAGTGTCGTGTTTCCTCGCCTCGGCCCTGTGGGTCAAAGGGTTAAAGTGGGTTCGATGGGGAAGTTAAAAGCTGGAACGGAGGTGAGAACAGGAGTTTCCAATTAAATCTAATGTGCTCAAGGTGAAAGCTCATGAGATAAATCTCTGTCCCTACTGAGTTTTGCCTGTTCTGCAGAGGCTTAACATCATATGAGCCTTATGGTACTCATATTCTAGAGTATTTCATTCAGTTGCTTTCTTTGCCATTTTAAGCAATGCACTTAACAACTCGTTTAAACATTAGGACGGGAAACATGGATAATGTTTTTAGAGTCAGAAACAGAATGGACCTTAGAGTGTAGATCCAAATATAGAAATGTTTGGTATTGTGGTTAAAGGCACCACTTGCATTTTTCTTTAAGTTCTCTGTTTTTCAAATTTTTAAACATTTGTATAAATATGAGATATTTTTGACCCATGCAATGTGCTTTTTAGGGTTTTTTTGTATCAAAGCTGGGGACAATTTGTGAGTTCTTCCAGCATGCATAGGTCAAAATACAACATAATTACAGTAGCATGTCATTCTACAGCCTGTTTTTGTTGATAATAGTTTCAAAATCTAATTTTGGAGAGTGCTGTGAGACACCTAATTCCTTTACTGCACTCTTTTCCACATTCAATTTGTATTTATGATGGTTGTATTTACACAGATATTCCCAACCTTTGAAGAGAGTCTTTATTACTCATTCAGACATTTCCTAATAGCATATGCAGCAAACTAGTTCAGACTACTGCAGTGATTATGCTAGTGACTTTTTCCGTTGCCAACATTTATGCCTTTTATGCTGCTACCTTAGATTTATGACACTCAATAATGTTCTGCATTTAAAATATTTGACATCACAGCAGAGTTATCAGAAGTGCTTTTCTCATAAACAACCCTCACTACAAATATTAACCTTATATTCTGTATGTTTTATGGATTGCAGTTGTAAACAATGTGATATTTTAGTAAAAGGCTGTAAATATAGTCACATTATATAACAAATTTGTTTAAGATAGATCCACATTGAGTAAATTTCCAATATTTGCCACATTGAAAAAATACTCATATGTTTCCTGAATACGTTCTAATCGTTTATTTTTGTTTTACCTGAGTGACTAATCTGATAAATTCCCTACAATTTGTTTGTTTTCAATTTTGAATGATAATTCGCTTTATTTCAAATTGCAAAACCAGTGTTATTGGATTTTAATTTTATTAAGCTTGCCGATGCTGTGTGATACATGCAGTTCATTTGCAATTTACAGATACAGTAACATGGAATCGTTTAAAATTTTGCGCACTCTGTCATGCCACTTATGCAGTGAATAATAGCTAAACATATCATCTTGTTTTACATAGTGTCATAGAGGTGATAATTGGTCCATCTTATGTTTTGAATACTCAGTATTGCGTTGCACTTTATTGTTCATAATGTGCTAAATTTGCAATTTAATTCTGCCCATTACTAATGAGCAAAATCCCTTCCACAAAATCACCAGGAAGACAAGTCAGCACCTCTCGCTCTTTAAACATGACTTTTCATAAGCTTTATAAGATTTGTTGTGAGGCTAATTTGGTGTGTACTTCTCACTGTGACAGCCTGCTTTTGCTCGCACATTGTAATAAGAAACAGCGAACTTAACATTACTAATTTTAGAAAAACAAACAACATAATCTACCGAGTGTACATCCAATAATTGTGCTCAGGATGAAGATAATGGGCACTGCAGCGAAGCCGCTATGACATCCTGGATTCATTATCCTTTTTAGATGAACTGTGCCGTCTTCCTAAAGGGGGTGCACAGTAATTGTGTCTTTAGGGATTTGTCAGGTCCCTGTTGGATGGAAACAAATCACTGGCAGAGAAGGCGTGGTGGAATACATGGGGATGAACTTGTATTCATCCACATGCTTTGTGACCAAAGCTGCAAGATCTCAGTTTTGCAACACGTCTGAGTTAGAACCAACTGTCTGCCCCTCAGCTCTCTTCCCCAGCCTGAGAGGGACGCCTCTTTGGTAATTATTTACTCAGAGTTGAAACCTCAATAAGTATTTACACATTTGAACATTTCAACATTTGCCACAATTATCAATCCTCATTTTTAACTTATTTTTCTATTTTTGACAAACCAGTATCTGATTAGTGTGGCGTAAATTTGTATTCTTCCACATGCTTAGGTTGTGCCTTACAACTGTTTGTGTTAAACTGCAAAAGGGAGCCTTGTGGATTTTTAAAAAATTAACATGGTTTTGTTTTTGTCCCTCTTTGCTAACCAGATTCGTGTAACACGTGACTATGATATTCTTCCAGCTCAGCTATGGACGTCTGCTGTTGCAAGACTGTGGATGTCTTGGCAGCTTTCTGATAAGTCCTTTCCTTGCCAGGCTTGTAAGTTTAGGTGGGCAGTCATGTCTTGTCAGGTCGGCAGTTGTACCCTTTTAATTTTTCATGCTTTGAACATGTCTGTAGCATAAACTTTATTATCCCTGACCTGTCTGCTGCGTTTCTTGGTCTTCACTGTTCTTTTTGTTTAGTTATGTTCTCAAACAAAATGAAAGCACAGAATGGTTGGATTTATTCTAAAATTAAATGACACTTTATTTACTAAACTTAGATGACTTCCGACGGTAAATATATTTTATTTGGGGGTAGTGGATTTTAGTTAGGGGTAAAAGAGTAAAGTTGGCTAAATAAATCTGCACAATCTATTATAGATTATTTCTTGTGGAAAAAATTGAAAAGCCCTGTATAATTGTTTTGCTCTACCTTTAATTGATCCTTCAAATAGAATCCCAATCAAATTAATTGAAGTGTGTGGTTTGATCATTACCTTACAGAACTCAATTTAGAGATTAGAGCTACATGACACAAACTGAGATAACATTGTGCTCTGCTTGTTGGAGAGGTTATCACGTATTGTATTTGCAGTGTTACTCTATGACAAGCATTGATTGTGACGGTCCCTCCAAGTGCAGGTGAATCAATTCTGAGGCCTAAACACAGTATCACGTGAACATGTTCTAAAGACTGACTCCTCTGGGATTTCTCCAATCTATTTTTGTCTCTGTCAGGCTTCTGTTTACTGGAATAATATGCTGTCTAGTTGAAGTGCCAAAAATTAAGAAAACATAATAGGGATTCTTCCTCAACAGTGAGTTCCTCTCTCCTAAGTACCATCCAAGTGTACGGCATAAAAATCCCTTCCTTTGTCTGCATGCTTCCAGTTGTAACTCCTCTTTGTGACTAACTGTAAGAAGATGTAATAACTGTGATCGATACGAGATTATAGCTATTATTCATTCACTACGTTTTACAGAAGAAAAAAAAATCCTATCTGGTATCGGTATATAATAAAGAAAAATCTTTCCCAGTCCAGGTTGACAGAGTCTGTGTGCTTCTCCCCCTATTGGACCAATACTGGCTGTTTAGCCTAAAGGAAATCCATTGATTGACATTTTTTTGCTCAAGTGCTTCCCTTTATGGCAGCATTCAGTTCTGCCTTCACTTGCTAATATGTCCTCTTCCGGCTGTGTTAATGGCCCGCAGCCATATGCTCCTTTTGCCTGCCTGACTCCCCACCTTGTGTGGAGATGGTTGGCAGCCCTGCTCCTTTTCCCTTTCTTTCTCTTTCCAACAGCCTCCACACTCAAGCATTTGCCTCAGCATCCAGGCTCTCCCCTCCCCCACGGCAACACTCTTCCCCCTGCCTTTTCTCCCCCCTCCATCATCCTCTTTCTTGTTCTAACTGCTCAGCTTATGCTGTATGGGAGGAAATAAAATCACAGAGCAGCAAACAAGTGAAATCCAGCCTCGCAGTAAGACAGAATTGAAAGTGTGTGCATATGTGTGTGTGGGGGGGAGGGGGGTACTTATTTGCATCCTTGAGAAGTCAAACTGTGAAAAACTGGTCACTGCCTGCTTCTGGATTTTTTTTAATCACTCGATGGTGGTCACCATAGAAACTGATGATCTGAACATGTGGCCACAACAAAATCTTCGGAAATAATGTCTCTGATCTTAGTTGTTGTTTATGGAATTATTGTTAGTATTCATTAAAAACTACTAAGAAGTTAGTTTAGGGAAATTCTGAGTTCTGCATGTAAAATCATGCAATGTGGCATGGTTACACAATGTACATAGAGTATCCAACAGTGTCATCAGTTTTATGCCAGATACACAAAAGTAAGAAACGTTTATCTGCATGTATCCACCAGGGTTTCCAGATCTGACTGACAGTTTCCAGCTCAAACAAATATTAACGCCCAGACTAAAAAATTCTTAGAGCAAATCTGAACATTTGTCAAAGCTCATGTTAAAATTATACCAGCTACATTGACCAATATAATTTCATATTTACACTCGATTAACCATTACTAATGACTACTAATTGTTGGTATCACGTTTGACAGAAGACATTTCAAAATAAATGCACAAATAAAATTAGTCAATTTTCTTAAAATGTACAAGGTTTTTACTTTTCTACAACACAATGACAACTATTTCTAAAAATTTTCTAAAAACCTGCAAAAAGCAGTTTAACAACCAACTCAAAGATTTTTTTTCCCAGCACAAATGTGTTAAAAAGACACCCAAATTGGCAAAAACCCTCCTAATCTGGCAACACTAGTGCATACTACTAGTGTACTTTCTGTACAATTCTTTTTCTACAGCTCTTCCAGCAGTCTGCAGAGATGATGATGTGAAATTGAGAAAAAAAACAAACTACTGATCTAACAATTCTTTGTTATTAAACCAGGTTTAAAAAGGCACTGGGATATTACCAAGTCTAGCTAAGTAACAGTTCAAATATTACAAACATTTAAAGTATTTCAAATGAGACCATCAAGTGCTGAGGAAACCAGTTAGTTATTGAATTGAATGGGAAGCTAAGTATGCTACTGGGGACTGCCAGCCAGCTGGCTGATTAATTGCTGCTACAATTTTCCGTCAGTTATGAGAAATTAAAATACTGATGTTTGGAAATACTTGAAGTTGTTGGACAACCATGGCGTGTAAATTAAAGCAGTGCCTCCGATCACTTGTATCAAGGTGAGACTGTTTAAACATTTTTTTTTGTTTGTTTGTTCAGTTTTGATTTTTGCCTCAGCTACCTAAATCCAAAATAAAATATACGGTTGAGCTTAGAATACCATAATCTGCTGAAAAATCTTTTACCATAAGAAATGCGTCGACTTCCTTTAAACGCACATATGCATAGTGCGTTCTGGGCTGTGGCAAGTTTCATCAGGTCTGTGCGTTAGCAACAGTACATTAGCAAAATATAAAGCTTGTGTTTGTGTCAAGCATTAAAGTAAGATAATAAAAAAAAAGTTAGCTAATTTCATAAAAAGAAAATAAAAAAAAGATCTATCATTTTATTTCAAAACAAAAGAACAAAGCCCAAACCATAGTGAGTTTAAACTAGATTTAAACTCACTATCTGTCACCTCATGTTCCCATTTCTTTGTGCAGTGCCACCAAAAGACCGAAAACAAAAGCCAACAAAGAGACAAAGGCTGCTCCCTAATTTGTAAAAAACTAAGACCTGGCTAATTGTCTTGAATTAACTTTTGTCCCACATAATCCATTGTTGGTGTATTGGCATTTTCATGGAAGGAGATTCAGCTGCAGCCAAATGCTCAACAATGGGAGCCCTGCTGGGATAAAAACGGTGAGAGTTGTGTGAGTAACGTCCAGATTCTCATGCTTGTTTTTGCTGGTATTTCACTCATACATAACACTCGAGCTGTTTTCACAGCGGTGATAGACTGTCAGGGGACGGTGCTGACAGCATGGTTTTGATGACTGAGTATACGTGTGTGTGCCTGTGCGTGAAGACGGAGATAGACTAAGGAATAAAGACGGTATTTGAGATTTTGTCACTAAATATAAGGTTACGAAGAACTCCTCTCTGACTCCCATGATCCAATACTCGCTCTGTGTTTGTTCATCCAGAAAACCCATTTGAGCAAACCTTCATTTTCACATAGTGGGCAATTTTGAGAGTCATTTGCTTTAGCGCCATAGGTTTGTTTAATCACACAATAGCTCTAATTTATCTAATTGAAAGTACAGATTGGGAATGTGCCGAGATGATTTCACAGAGTTGAAATAGATTGGCCTCTGCTACCAGGCCCCTAGACTATTGATGACTATAAACCACCAAAATCATATAATCCATGTAGAAAAATACATGGAGTTTCACATGTGGAAATGACATTGTAGTGTTAAATGTGAAGCTCATATCATGTTTAATGTAGAAGATAGAATTAAATTCAGTCATATAATTACATGTGAAACTCATCCTGTAAAACACATCCAGTTTTCACATGAGGGAATTTGATAATGTTATTAAATGTGAAACATATTCTACAAAAATTGTTTATTTATACCTTTATTGTTTAAGGTATGTATTCTCTCCAACCTGGGTAAGCTTAGAAGGCTGAGGATGTGAATATCTCTTGTTCTTTTCTTTTTCTTGGCTACTATCAAGAAACACTGACAGCCTGCCTTGGTTTACAGTGCTTTTCTATTTCAGCCACCAAAGAACCCATTTTATCTTTGCTGTCACTCACCTCACTTTCATAGAACCAGGATGCAGAGCTACTTCTTATCTAGGAAGGTACATTTATTTGGAAAGAAGATGGCTCTTGGCCATCTGAATCTTAAAGTTCCTTTTCAACACCTCACCTCTTAACTGTCACTCGGTTTATAGTAGAATCAACCTGTTAAGTCTGGAAATCATTGAATTAAACTGTAAAGTGCAGATCGTGCAGCTGTAATCTCTCCCACTCAGTGGTTTGTATTTCCAATGTACACCTGCTCATGGTTAAAATAAACCCCAAGAATTCATTTTTTAAAACATCGCTGTCACTTAGATGACAGAGAATCTGAGCATACAGCATATCTGCATGCTTATCCCCTGACTCCCAGGATATTTTCTGTCAAAAATGTGTTTGCAGTGAGACTTGTGTCAAGATATAGCTTGAATTTGTGGATTCAGGAGAGGATTTTTCTCCAGTTGTCACATGGATATTGGATATATCATGACCCTTGCTTTCCCCCAAAATGTGAGAATCTGGAGGGATTTCACACTTTTACAGGATTAATATACACCTTGTCAACTATGTTTTACACTTCATCATTTTCAGAAATAAGTTTGGATACACCCTGTTCTTCATTTTGAGCTATTGTTGAAAGATTACCCAAGCATGCCATAAAATAGGTCTCCGAAATGCCTCGTTTTTTTCCCCGTGTTTCTAAATAATGCATAGTCTTGGGTGAGTTAATAGCTTGAGTAGTTTCTTCAAGAGGGCTTTAAAGTTGAATCCAGCCAAGCCAAAATGATTTTTTAAAAGTTTTATTATTGTTTTAATGTTCCATCATAACTTTCCTACAGTTTAAAGTGAATTTAATTAAATGTCCGATAAAATGCCAGAGTGACAGGGATGTTCTCCAGCTGTATGGTGTCACATTTGGTAAAGATGGAGATAACAAAGAGCCAAAACGTGAATGGCGATGTGGCGTAGTGAAAATTAGACTGACATGGACCTGAGTATTTACAAACTAAACAATCATAAGAATGCACAACAATTTGGTATTTGTATGGTTTTTTTTTTCTTTCCTGTTTTAATTATTTTAGACTCCTGAAAGTAGACAACATAAATTTGAACAGACTGAATGTGGGGATAGTATTATTAAGCATTTGCGAAAGCATCCAAAAGAGATAGATTCATAGATATAGATTCATATAGATTCATGCATTAAATGAGATTACCTGTACTTGACTTGAGTTTGATAATGGGTGCTTTATCAGCTTGCTTAAAGATGGGTGATTGTATTATGTTACTGATTGGTATGCTGAGTATACAGATGTCATCAGAGTCTGATGTTAAAACAAGATGTGGGGATGTAGCAATGGTGCAGGGATAGATCGTACAACCCATATATGGAGGCCTCAACTCGGCCGTCACGAGTTTGTGTCTGATTCTGTTAAAGTGAACTCTGGTGTGGTTCGAATGCATATCTGAATGCCAAGCAGACTGGAGGCCACTCCAAATGCAGAAAGCAGTCTACAGTGCAGGGAATTCTGGGTAAATAGTGAGAGGAATGGCTTGTAGTCTTTTGTCAACGACAAAAGGAATTTCAAAAAAAAATTGATGTCAATCTACTTTTATTTATATTTTGTGAAGAAGGAGGTTGCGCTCAGTGTCTGGTTCAGATGTTTTTGTGTCATTTCCTTCAGTAGTTCTTGGTGCAGTGCCACAACAAGCGAGAGGGTAAACAAGTTGCTCAAAGGGTTGCTGTGCACTGATTGTCAGTTGGCTGAAAGAAGTTAAAACACATAGTCATAGGACTCTTATTAAGATTATACGGTTGTGTTTTAACAGTACAGTTGGAACATTACAAATTACAAATGTCATCTCTGATGACACTTGGCTTGACTTATAACCAGTTAATATTTGTTTAATGAATCTCCTAGTTTTCCTCTGCAAAGAGTCAGAAAACAAGTGAAAATTATATTTAGTTTGTTCCCAATGTTTACTTATGCTAAAATCATAATGATTAAAGAATATTGCAGACAATATTTTAGAAGTTTAAACATTATTGACCACATTTTAGTAATAGCATGAATAAATGTTGTTTTTATTATTTTAAGTGAAAGCAGTTCGATCATGTTATGTATCGCCACTTTGAATTTTTGTGAAAATACAATGAAACCCTGGTATTTTATTCAAGGATGTCATGCCACGAGAATCTCACACTTGTGCCCATGCCCAGTTGGAATCACTGTTAAGGTTCCCCACATAAGCCTTGCGCTCCCCAATCACCCAGGGCAGACCACACAGCACAAGATCATCATATTCTAAGCATCATAGGTAATGAATGAACTTCTCATAACACAGCTTGACATCCTCCGCTGTGTCTCAACAACCAGAATAAGCAAGGCTATGAGTTTATCCATCCCAACCGATTGATGCTATTAACACCAGAGCAGGAACATCTGTGTTTGGAGTGGTGCTGTAACTGAGAGGCATGCAGTGATAAGTTCTGTCTTAATATGTACAGCGATGAGTCTTGGGTCTGCATCACTATGGATCTCCATCTTATGCAATGGCTGTACAAAGGGGAGATGACACGTCCTGCATTTTTCCATTTGATCTGATACTGTATTCATTACCTCTTTATGTATATCTTTTTATTTCATTTTCACCATTTAGACAGGATTCTTAACTTTCTTGGGAGTATTTATATTCTCTGCTAGATTTGAAATAAATCCTTACATGTTGTGGCATTTGGTCACCTTTTTCCCCTCTCACTTTATTTCAGATTTAAACTTCCTTCCATTATATTATATTGTCATTTAGGTCTCAGATTAACATGCTGCAAATCTATTACTGAAATATTTTAATCAAATAAGCTATTTAAAAAATTTTTTTGGCAGTAATTATTTTGCATTTCTGTAGGAGAGATGGAGCAAAACTGAGAACACATCTATGTTATACTTGTGGAAGGCATTTGCTATCTAAAGCTTTTTTTAAAAAAAAAATTCTTGTGGAGCTGGTGGCTTATATTGATAGTAATTACACAAAAATTGGGGAGAGACAGAATGGTTAAAGACATGGGCGTAAATTCAACAAAATATCAGAAACAGTCCTCTGAGATTTGGGTCCATATTGAGTTGACTTCATTGCAAAGTTGCAGAGGATTTTTGGCTCACATGCATGATGTGACTTTCCCATTCATTAGTATCCTAAATGTGCTTATATTGGAATCTGTTTACTGTGGAGGTCATTGGAGTTCTGTCATGTTTGAGAATCCAGCTTGAGATAATTTGAGGTTTGTAAAATAGTGGACTATGCTAAATAAAGTTAAGGCACTGTAGACATTTCCCAACAAACGGCTGAATCTTTGCCTGGCTGAAGGACATAAAACTTCCAAAAGCAGAAGCAGCAAGACTTCCCTTTTTAGTGTTTACCTTTGTTGTGCAAGCTTTATGGAAAAGCATTTTTTTCCATCATAGACAAAGAGCTGAACACTTCTGAGTGATCTCCGACACCATATTGTATTATAACATTATACTATTAGAAGCAGCCATCAGGAGATGGGTCTGCTGTAGTCATAAAGGGATGCAGAGGGTCAGCAACAGTACCAGCTAATCCTAACCCTAACCCTACCCACTACAGCCTAAACTGTTGATATAAGACAGGATGGAATCATGCTCCCGTATGTCGTCTGAACTTTGACCCTACCATGTTATAGTTTTAGCAGAATTGTGTAAGGATTTGGTTTTCTCTGTGTTGATTTGAGTTTTTCTGTGTGTTTATTTTGGGTTTCTGTGTCTTTTGAGTCTCCTTGTTGTCCTGCTTACACCTTGATTGTTCCCAGGTGTGTCTCATTCCATGATTACCCTCTGTGTATTTAATGCCACCTGTGTTTCTGTGTCTTTGTCGGGTCCTTGTCGTACCAGTCTGTTTAATCTGTTTTGCTGTTTAGCTGTCCCATCTAGTCTGTTGCTAGATGTCTATTAGTTTGCCAGTTGCTACCAGTGTTGAGCCTTAGCCTTTCCACTCAGCTGTGCTGCCTGGACTTTGGATTGTTTGTGCTTATTTTCATTATTAAACCACCATCATTAATTTCAACCTGGGTCCGCTGCGTTCTGCCTCACCACCTCTACCACATATCATGACAAATTGAGACCTATTGGACCAGGTCAAGTTCAAAGTCTGATGCTCTGTTTGAACTTCATCAAGTTGTCTTTATCACACCTGGATAATGTATTGAGTTGCTGATTCGCTATTTAACAACAAATTGGTAAGGTTGTACTTATTAAGATAGATGGTAAGTTTGTATGCTAACTTTGTCACTCTTGAGACTGCCAAAACCTTATGCAAATAGGGAATACAGAAACTTAATCAAAAATAGTTAGAATATTAAACAAAGATTTGAAAAGTGCTAAAAACAACCTCTATCCATTTTCTGTACTACCTTGTCCCTTGTGGGGTTGGGAGGGGTGCCTATCTCCAGCGAACGTTTCGGGAAAGGAGAGGTACACCCTGGACAGGTCGCCAGTCTGTCGCAGGGCAACACAGAGACAACCAGGACAAACACACATACACACACACACACACACACACACACAGACACACACACACACACCTCAGGAGAATTTAGAGAGACCAATTTACCTGACAGTCATGTGTTGGACTGTGGGAGGAAGCCGGAGTACCCGGAGAGAACTCACACATGCACAGGGAGAACATGCAAACTCCATGCAGAAAGACCCCCGGCCGGGAATCGAACCCAGGCAACAGTGCTACCAACTGCATCACTGTGCAGCCCTTGTTTGATTATAGATTAAACAACCTATAATCAAGAGAAACAGCAAGAGGGGACAACCATTAACTGTGTTTTTGTGTAGAAATATGGTTGTAAATCTGTATTTCCTGAGTAATGAAGAAAAAAAAAAGATGTCTGATATTACCATACTACCATTGTCTATGCTAAGAAAACTGCCAAAATTAACCGAAGATTTTTATCAGTCTGCACCTTAAAATAATTATATGACAATTTAAGCTCATAAAAGTAAAGCATATAACATAAATATTGTATGCATTCCTAGTAATGCAGGTTGTTTAGACTGTTGCAAAAACAAGCAGAACACTACTGATTTCTCAGGAGTGTTTGTGAATTTCATGCAGCACTCTACTGAGAAGAGCCACTCCACAGACTGTTTGAAATGCACTGGTATTGTCTTATACTGAGTCACTGAGGGAACAGATAACGATTTACTGAAATTAGAAGTGCAATGGATCCACAGAGTCACAAATTTCTCTTCTAAAGGGCTGATTGAGGAACTGGCTCTTTACCGATTCCAGTGGTGTTTTTCCTATTTGGTTCATTCTTTGCCTCAATTGAGCTTCTGTTTTATCCCTGTGTGTTTGTTTTTAATGTAGAAAAAGACCCTTGTAGTCACTTATTTATAGTGCAGTCATTTTCACTTCTAAACCAGTTATAAATACGGTTCGAAGGCATCTAGAAACGTGGGAAAATTGCTGAAATGATAACAAAATCCAAAAAGATAGTAAAACACCTAATTTCCAATACCTATCTTCCTGATAGACTTTATGAAATTAAATAATTATGCATTGTAATAATTTAACTGCTGGAGGGTTAAATTATTACAATGCATAATCTTGTGAGGCAAGTACAAAGTGCTGCAAATAGGG
Source organism: Alfaro cultratus (assembly GCA_903066825.1). Classification (NCBI taxonomy): domain Eukaryota; kingdom Metazoa; phylum Chordata; class Actinopteri; order Cyprinodontiformes; family Poeciliidae; genus Alfaro; species Alfaro cultratus. The sequence continues at coordinate 31,963 of CAEFZX010024754.1, read as the reverse complement.
CAACTGGAATTATTTTCTTTATTCTTTAAGGAGTTCCTTAAGGAGTACCATTTATCAATTCCTTTCATCATTTCAAACATCACATTTTCAATTTTTGACACCTCAACAGCTCCATGTAGTGCAGTGGCTTGCAAATCTGGAGTTAGGATTGGTAATAAAACCCAAAGATTTAAATTAAAATACTGCAGACACAATAGCATTACTTATTCTAGTATTGCTGTCCAGGTAAATTAGTTACTTTAGCATGTTGGATGCTTGAAACTGAAAGTCAAGCTAGCAGAATGACTTACTTTCTGATTGAGTCATCTAACAAAGACCTAACCTATGTAAAGATCTTCAAGGCTTATGAAGACATCCCAGAAAAAGTCTGGACTGAGGAAAACTAACTCAAGGTTCTCATGTGACTTGATGTCTGGTGATGCAAATGTGAGCGGCTTGTGATCCAGTGTTTACCATTAGCTAGAGCTAACACCACTGGCAGGAGCAAAAATAGTGAGATAATGAGAGGTTGTTTAAAGTTAAAATGAAGCATCTTTAAGTCTTTGTAATGCAGCATTCTAGTATATTTGGTTAAATGTTTTTATCCCGATGATTATCTTAAACAGCTTGGGTTAGAAACTGGAGGTCTTCTTGTTTCATTTTGGCATTTCCAAGCAGCTGCAGCACAAACACCAGCTTTATTTAATGAAATTCTGTCATTTCCAGGGCAGGAGAGGAACTCATTTTAAGCCCTAGAGTTTCATGACTCAGACCGGCCCACTTTAGATAACAACCTATTATTATTATTAAAGTCATATAATTATCATCTTACACATTGAATCTGCAATTGGACACTGTTCTGTAAAACCTTGTATTTCATTGTATTTTTCTAAAATATTTCCAATTCATTGCAAGTAAGGGTTGTTTCACAATGTAGATTTATTTCAACATGAGTGCACATCTCAAACAATATATTTTACAACACATCTCAGAGATATCCCAACCTTAAGAATGAAATGAGAAAGTAAATGACAATATTTAATATCAAATTCAGGAAAATAAATTAAAAAGTGTTGCACTTCCTTTTAACACAGTTAGATTTCACTGAGATCATTGGTTGAAGGGAAAACCTCCAATACTATTCTTTACATCAAAATATTGTTTTCTGCTAAATCAAATAGCAAGTTTGTGTTCACATATTTAATCAAAGAGTAATAAAAATATTGCACTGTACCTTGTAGAGTACAGTGTACTTTACACTGCCAATGTAAAGTACACATCATAATGGCAGTATGACATTACCTTTTTAATGGTCTTATTCTTTTTTTTCCTCTGCAAAAGAGACGTTATGAAGAAATATGGCCAACTCCAACACATTAGTAAACATATGAGCAGTGCAACAATCCATGCAACTTTGTATATTACAACATCATTGTCTAAAGACATGAGAAGTTCATTCTCAGCTCCTGGCTCTGCTTTTGACAATAAAACATAATTTTAAAACCGTCATAATTCTCTGCACAAATCTCCTGTTTTTACAAAGTCATTTGATCAATTTGATCTAGTTGTAATGAGGTGAATCATTTTGCATCTCATGGCACATTTCATAAAAAGCAGTTCTACACCATGCACTTCATTATTATTTCTAATATTCACTCAATGAGTAAATCCTACCTAACCACTCTGGACTTGTGGGCTTATGACTGGTGCTTGCTGCTTTTTCTCCATTCTCACTGATGAGCTACTAGACAAAGTTTCCAAGTTATGATGTATTGTGCCATACATATAGAATTATATTCAGCAGCACCACACATCACTGTGACCTGTGAGCACTGTTTTGTGAAAAAGTTGCCAATTTTTGCACATTTAGCTGCATCTGCTTTCAGAGCTTTCATCTTTTAATTTCTAGTCTTTCTAGCCTAGCATTATGTCATGTAGACCATGCATTAATGCTGTAATAATATATTGAATATAAAGAAACACATTTTTATGGAAATATATCTTGCTTTCTAAAACATATAACAGTTTTAAGCACAATTTGAACATTTTTTCTGATTAGAAAAATAATTTGCAAAACAATATTCAACAGACTTCACTTCAAGAAACAATGAATCCACCTTCTGTAACGTCCCTGCCTCTTTTCTGTAAAGGGATGCTTTTATTCCCTTTTTTCACTTGTGGTAAGTGTAATTACTAGCTTTGAATCAATCCTCATAACACAAGAAGTTCTGGGCTGTAAATAACAGCAATCAATAATTTATAAGCCTGCCAATTATAAGTAATCTCTGTCAGAGATTGTATTTGCTTGCTAATGTTTTTCAAAGCAAATCTGCCTTTCCATTTTCTGTAGGTTTAAAATCAGAATCATATACAGACACCTTTAGAATATGAAAATAGATTTGTAAAAATACCTCTCAGTTTTAGCTGTTTGTCCTTTTTATTTCTGTACTTCATTAAAAGTAAAAGTGCTAAAACATTTTTGCTTATGGAAAAAATATAATTTTTTTTTACCACTTATGGAAAGTTACCTTTGAGTAATGTTTCTGTGTCCTTCAATCACCTCAAAGGGGTACATGCTTACACCCCTCCTCTTCCCCACACACACTTTCTGCACTATTACTCAGTTTACAGTATACTGTAAGAGTGACAGATAGGAGAAGAAAGGGACTTGCCCTGTGCTTTATTAAAGGTGACATTTATAACAAGAGCTCTGGGCTTCACTGAAGATACGTCACCAAAATATATAATTTCCAGACTCCACTAAAAACAGCACTTTTAACTCTGTGGTTGTGTGCTTAAAAGGTCACAAGTCTTTGACAGTAAAAACAATATTTGTCTGGCTCTGGTCCTTTATGTGTGATCAGAACCCGCACTTGCTGGAAAAATGCTCTCTGTTGTTGTCGGGGTTTTTGAGAGAGAGAGAGACACTCTTGTTTCATGTCGTGTCACTGTTACTTTTGACCAAATGGAGCAGTGAAAAGGTTTATGGCTGTCACATGTACTCATTCCAACAGTTTTGTTTCCATAGAAACACAGAGTGCCGGGCAGCCGCGTATTACAGAGTTACATAAGACCTTACCAATAATACGACAGACAATCTGATATGGGATTTCTCATTTGACTGGATTCCTATTTTGGGAATAATGCACAGCAACAGCAGAAAATAACGGAATCTGCCTTTCTTTTCTTTACCGCTGCTATTTTAGGCTACAAGGACGTACTGTACAACTTGAGGTTTCTGTTTGATAATGTTTACATATACTTAACATAATGTTTGCATCTCTATCAAATATTAAACTGTGTCATGGCCTCACTGAGAGCGGAGGTGCACAGTTTAATATTAGTGCTTTATCTGTTACAGTGTGTGCCATATGAATGTGGGCGTAGCAGAACAGCAGGTCTTCGCAACACAATTGAACATACGTGATGCAACTCTGTCTATAATTATGCAGTACTCAGGCATTGGCCATTGAATAATGAATGTACATGAAATGTTTTATATTTAGAGATTGTGTCCAGTACCATCAGTTGTTAGTTTTAGAAGAATTATACAATGATCCATGTCTGAGAGCCTCCTTTGTGGGCTGCTTGTCTTATACATGGAGTAAACTGAAACAGGAGGCAAGGTTTCACAAAGGAGACAGAGGTCTTACAGTAACTCCTGCATCATCTGCAGGCCCAACAGAGCATTATCAATAGATGTAAGATGAAACTATCAGAGTGTTGTGTATTACGGTTCAGTATTTTGCCTTAGGCATAGTATCAGTTTACAACTTCATTGCTTGTAATACATGGGTTAATATTGCAGCCATGTATTTACAGTATCGATTTCAGCTTAGCATTGTTTCATTGAGTCTAGTGTTCAATAAAGCAGATATCTTTTGATGGTGATTAGGTCAGTGTTCCAGCCTATAAAAAATAAATTTTTCTTGATAAAATCTCCTCAGATTTGGTACGCCGTGACCACGTATGTCGATGGCGACAATGTTTTGGCTGGAGGCTGTTTAACAGGCTCACTATGGAATAGGATTTCCATTCACGCTTAACTCTCAAACGCTTTGGCCCTCAAGTTCACATTAGCTTTGCCCGCTTCATTCACCGCAGCATGCTTGTATGAGCCTAAAGGCACTGGGACTTTGAAGCAATAGAGCTGAAGTAATATTGTGAATACCCCAAACGCACTTGATGTTCAGTCTCCTGCACATCTGTGATTGTGTGCAGGGTTGTGATCAGTGAATTATCTCACGGCACTGGGAATCAGGCGGAATTGCAGATGCTTCTAGTTTGGATGATGACACTCTGGCTGTCAGCAGCAGTGTCTCACAGTAAACAAGTGCCCCTCAGTTTTGGGAACCAAATGTCTGCACGAACAATATTAGGTTACAATTAAACTAGTGATAATGACCAATAATTGGATTAATTGGATTAATTTGAGATAAATGTCCTCACAAAGAAATATTTATTTCATTTAACAATTTAAGCCACATTCTTTGCCTTGTAAATGAGTCTGTTAAACGATGTTTTCACATTATATCAAACACAACTGCTTCCACCAAAGCCTAAGTTTCAAAATCTTAGCATTGAATATATATTAATACCTTGTAGAAAGTCAGCAAGACACTTTTCTTCTTCAGTTTTGTAACTAAAATGTATTTGTAGGATGTGCAAACAAATTTAATTATACATAAATAATAATATATAAATAAACAATATATTAATAATATATAATTGTTCACATTTGTGTCTTATCTGGGGATTACAGAAATAAATGATAAACAAAGTGTGAATTGTCCCTCTGAAATGGATAAAATAAGTGTATTTAATCATATTTCAAATGTTTTTGATATTTAATGATACACCTTTATTGAACAAACGGTGGAGAAAAATAGTAAAAATTAACAATCTGGATAAAACAGACAGTCTTAAGTTTTTTTTAAACATCAAATGGAATTTAATGTGAAAATTATAAATAAAAATCTTATAAGAAATTTATCATGATAAACGACAAATGATAAACCATACAATATATGCTCGACCCTGTTCTGAATGTAATTTATTTCACTTAAACAAACAAATTGACTCTTACAAGTCATATATATATATATATATCTATATCTACATAGATAGATAGATAGATAGATAGATAGATAGATAGATAGATAGATAGATAGATAGATAGATAGATAGATAGATAGATTTAGCATAACAATATCATAAAATCTAACTGTAATACTGAAGCATTGTCTTTCTGACATACTGATTAAACTGAAATAATAAGAAAAAGAACACAGGGATGTAAATACTTATATGTTTGCTTTGTATTTTAGTCTTTGTCTTTATCTTAATTTTATCTTTTTAATTTACATTTTTTATGATAAAGAAGAGTTCACAGCTTTCCAAACACCTTTGATCAATTCAGGTCCGTTGTAATAAGCTGAATCATCTAGCAGACAATTCAGACAATTGCTTCTGTCTGAATGTAAAATCTTACTTAAAGCGTTTTAATATCATGGCACAGAGCAATGCTGCATACTAGCCTACCCCTTGTTTGGGTGACGCCATGCACAGCTATTTTTGTCTTTTCCAACTTTGTGCACACCTTCCTGATAGCGTGGGACGCAGGACCTTTCTACCACCCACAGAGGCATTGCTCTCTCATCCTAGGATGGAGAAGAAAAGCAGGTAAACAGCATGGTAGATGCAGAGTGCTTGTTGTAGCAACAAGAGGAAGAAATATTGCTAAATGGCGGTGTGTACACAGTGGGCTGGATCACACGTTTGACACGGTTCCCTCTTGGCGTTCCCAGCATTTTTCCCTTGAAATACACGTTATGTTTGGTGTAAGACATAAAGTCTTTTTGAGTCATAGGGATCAAGTATAAGTGGAGTTATGAGGCATTGATATTAATGTCAGATTCAAGTCCAAACTCTTCTATGATTTCATCAAGCAAGTCGAAAGTCATAAAATTTGTGTTTCGAGTCTGACTCTAGGCACATGACTTGAATCCACACCTCTGATAATTACCATTTCCACATTTACATACCTCACAAATGCATCCACAACATATTTGTGTGACATAGACTCTGCTCTATTATTACTATTATACAAACTTGTATGAAACTACTATTGTGTATATAGTGAAATCAAATGAGAAAACATGTTACATATTTTATATACATCATATTCACCTCTGTCTGATTCCACTGCTCAAGAGGAAGAAAATGTTTTGTCCAACTTTCCTTCTAGGTCTTCTTGTATAGACAGTTCTAGCTATTGCATAATACAGCCTTGCATCACACAACTATGGTAAATGTAGGTGGATTGTTTACCCAATATGTGTAAACCTGAGGTAGAATTCAAAACTGCACTTGTTTGTAAAGTTGGAACGAAAAAATAAAATGATTTCTACTGAACAAAAAACAGATATGTGTGTAATACTTAGAAGATTGGATGATAAAATGTTTTGATGTCAAATAAGCTTTATGAAAAGGCTTACAATACATTAATAACACTGATAATTGAAATGGTCCATTTTTGATCCATGTTGTGCATTTTAAAGGTAGGGATATAAACATGTTTTTATTCAATAAGTAAAAAAGGCAAAAATCCACTTGTAATGGGATGATGTAATAGCACTTTTAGAATTCATTGCTGATTTTCTGCAAGATGCTTATACAGATTTTTACAGCTGAATGTTAATATTATGAGATTTGCAGGGATTTGCTTTAAGCAGCAGTGTGTAATATTAGACAGCTACAACAGGAGCTCCTGAATATCATTGATGAGTAATCACTAACAAGCCTCCAATAAGTTTGCATGAAAAGATGCTTGTGTTGACTAATTTTAAAGACAGGGTTTGCTAACTGTATTAATTTCATTTTGTGGATATGAAGGGCGGTTTGACGCAGGGGTTTAATGGAATAAATGTTTCTTCACAGGGGGAGCATTTATTCCAAATTTATCATGGTGTGATTTGGAGCAGACATAAATACTCAGATGAAGCAACCTTCAGATGCAAAACAGGATGTTTGGTTTTCAATTTGTTCTTCAAAATGGACACAACTGAACAATTTAACCCAAACTATTTCAATGGATATGCAAAAATTCCTAATCTATATTTAAAAGGCTTTTGCATGAGTTGATTTGCCTTTGTTGCATCAAAGAAAGTTAAATGTTTTCCTGTAGACATGTTCTGTGATAATGTAGTATTCATGGGGAGTACTGACTATCTTAATCCTTCATCTTTTGTAGCTAGAAGCCAAGCTTAAGATGTGAACTGAAAAAGCAAGTAGCATAAAAGGTAATGTGAGGAGAACCGCCTTCCACACCAAAAATCTGTTTCTGCAGTTACAGTTTTTTTCTGAGAACCTTGTTTCTTTACTTTAATATTACAAAATGAAGGTTTTTAATCTTTGCACAATAGCTAAGCCTTAACCTGTAACACTCCAATGCAAAGTTATTCATACTTATTCATATTTTGTGTTGTTACAAAAGCAAGGTTTTGCAGGCTTATGGAATTCACCCCTTATCTTTACAGCTGTAAATCTTTAAGGGCATCTCTTTACCTGCACATTCAGAGACTGAAATTGCTTTGCCTATTATTTTGTTAAATTTCTTCTTGAAATCCCTCTATTTAGTTCACTTCATCCTGCCATTAACTTTGACTGGCTTTTCTAGCTCTACTGAAGAAAAGCAACCCCAGATCCTAATGCTGCCAGCACCATGTTTGAGTTGAGGGGTTCAGGGAGATGTGCAGTGTTAATTTTATACCGAACAAAGTTTTTGTCTACAGCTCAATAGTTTCATTTTGGTTTCATCTACCAGAGCACCTTCTCTCATTGTTTTTTTGTGTGCTCTATATGACCTGTGGAAAACTGCTAGCAGGACTTTGTAAAGCTTTCTTTCAATAAATTGCTGTTTTCTTGCCAATTTTATTTAAATACCAATTTGTGGAGCAGTCGACTTATTGACAGCTTGTCCCGCCTGAGCTGTGGATCTTTGGTGCTCACAAATCATCTTTTCAGATTTTTTGGGGGTAATTTGCATTTCGTTGCATAGGCCTTTTGCGTAAAATCTTGATAAAATACATTAATTAGCTTGCACTGGGCACTGTTTGTAGAACTAAAAGGCACACTGAAGAACAAATCTGAATGAATAATGGACTCAAGTGCTAATATCAAGTTTAGCACTGTGTCATAACTGCATGACAAATATGCTTCCAGTTTTTTTCTTAGCTTTTGTGTTAAAATTAATTGAGGCTTTCAGGATTAAATATTTTCTAATTCATATAAAACTCACACAGCAAATAACTTTTAATTATTTTTCAAATTAGCCTGGAAAGTGCTTGCAAACATCACGTGCAGAAAAATAAAAAAATCAATTAGGCTTATTATGAAGGGAGCTGGCTCTGTAACGCAATAAATGTTTTTTTGATGGGGCTGTTATGTTTACTGTATTGTTTGCTTTGTAATCTAAAAATAGCATGAATGTTGGAAATATTATTGATTTTATGGTACGGCGCCAAGCACATAATTGAATCGGAGCCACAGAACATTTCAATGCTGTTTTCTTTGCACAGGGAAGAAGTTCATTTATATGATTCCAGAAGCTTAAAAGTTTCTTGTTTCTCTGGCAGGGATGACCTGCCAGGCGAGGACGTCGTACACGGAGGACGAGGTTCTCTGGGGACACCGGTTCTTTCCTGTCATCTCCTTGGAGGAGGGCTTCTTCAAGGTGGACTACTCTCAGTTTCATGCCACGTTCGAGGTGCCTACTCCTCCTTATAGCGTGAAAGAGCAGGAGGAGGCCCTCCTTCTATCCTCGCCCCTCATGGCGCCCTCCCTGTGCAACAGTGGGGAGAAAAACAGCTCCCTGGATTGCCTGGAGACGCTGGAGGACAATGACAGCACCACCAAGCTGCCTACCAAGCTGCAGAAGATCACGGGCCGGGACGGTCTGCCCAAGAAGCTGCTGAGGATGAGTTCCACCACCTCAGAGATGACTTACAGCTTCGGAGACCTGCCCATGAAGCTGCAGCGAATCAGTTCGGTTCCCGGAGTCTCTGATGATAAACAGGCTGGGAAGGCCAAGATCAGCACAGAGCCCATCAGTAAGTCGGTGGCGGACTTGCCCCCGAAGCTGCAGCGACTAGCTGGAGGAGGAGGCGGGAGGATGGACGGACACTTGCCACCTAAACTTAGGAAAATGAACTCAGATCGCTTTACATAAAGCACACAACAAATTTTAACTCCTGCTATCTCCTTTTTTTTCTGAACCTGAAATCCTTGTACTATTCCGTATTTATTAACGGACAATATTCTTATATTAAAGGAGCTGTAGAATACGTGCACAAATACCTTATATAAATTAGGGGGATGGAAATGAACACATTTGTCCCTGGATGTAAGTGTTCTTGCTCTAATGAAAGACCTCAGATTTATTTATTTTTCTTTCTCTTTCTGTTTTTTTTTTTTTTTCTTTTTTTTTTTAGGATGATGTACAATTAGCACAATTTGGCATGTAAGAAGCGACGCATGTAGAACCGAATCTCAGTTTCTGGCATGACAATTTGTTGATTTCACAAAACAAAAAGACCAAAAAAAAACAACAACAAAAAAACAACTTCATTAGTGAATTTACAGACAGTGGACAATTGCACAAAGCCATATGATTTACACCACTGAAAACTTACATTACACTGGTTCTAATCTGTAGTGAAGAAAGGCACATGTTTGTTTTGAGTTGATTGCTTTTGTTGTTTACTGTAAAATTGTGACAATGTTACGTTGGTTGCATGCTCCTCTTATTGACTTAGCTATACAAAGGTAATAGACAAAGATGTTTAGCCTTAACTATATTACCTTGTTTCCATTTCCATGTTTGTTCACAGCTGTATTTTTGGTATTTCATATACAGACTATTTTACCATGTGCGCTTTAAAGATTTTATCTGATTGAGTACAGAAAGTGCTGCTAGATGATGCATACTATATTTACAAATGCGTTATTAGCATCAGTAAAACTGGGCACAATGATACACAATTTTCACTTGCTTATTAATGTAACACTTAAGTTGAAATATTCTATAGCTGTAACCGATAAGCACAAAACAATCATATAAATCCTTAAGATGTTAGGAAGCCTTTCTTGTCTCATCATGTACCAAAATGCAATCTTGAGTAAGCCAGTGCTGCTTTAACAAGGGCACCTTAGAGTTTCAACTTATGTGTTACTGGTTAGATTGGGTGGGCCTGTAAAAAAAAAATTTAAATAATCTTTGTTTTTAGGGACCATAATATTCCTCCTTTGTGATGAAAGCAATAATATTATAAAAACTACAACCTACAGCCACAGGGTCTACCACACCCCCTATGATTGTTTTGTTTTCTTGATCTGTGCCATAAAATCTGATTTTCTCTAAATGCATCAAAGACATTGTATGATAACTGATCTATTCAGGAATAAAGATCTAACGTAACTTTTAGTATCTTGGTACTTGGTGGAAGATATTTGGTGCTTTGCACGTTTTATGAATGCATTACTGCCAGCTGATTACAAGAGGTAATAATCAGAAATTTAAAACATATATATTTATGTACTTATATGACCTGTTTGCATCTCACAGCATTTTTTGTGGTATCTAACAGATTTTCTTCCAGGATTGTCCAGGATTTAGCTCCATTCATCTTCCCATACACTCAGACCAGCTTTCATGTCCCTCCTGAAGGAAAAAAGCCACAGTACACAATGGCCACAATGGCCATTGAACACGCCATGTGTTCATGGTTATAAGCATTATTACTTTTCAGTCATAAATCCATTACCAAAATGCATAAACCTCTTATCTGCAGCATTGTCTGATTGGTGGATTTAACTTGGAGGGCCAAGTTATAATTGCAGTCTGTTCATATTCAGTCTTATTCATGAAAATCCCTCTCATTGTTGGGACAAAATAGTCACCTGATTAAAAAACTACTATCAGGTTTACTGGGAAGACGTTGGAGCAAAATAAGCACCATTTTTCAGATGGAAAATCTTGCAATTTGATCATCAATTTAGCATTGTACAAGTAGCGCTAAAAGTATTTTTTTTTTTACTCATCTCTCACCTAACTTCTTGTTAGCTGCTTCTCATATTAATGCTTTCAATACCTAGTGTTTCAAGTTAGGTGGACAGAAATGTCGTCACTGGTTTGCTGTCATGTGAACGCTTTACATTTTTGAATAACAGATTGAACAGTGCTCTTTGTCATGTGTAAAGTTTAGGACTGTGTTTTATAACCTAATCCTGCCAGAAACTTCTCCACAACTTTACCTCTAGCATGTTTTCATGACACTGTTTATTCACTAATGTTTTCTGAATCCTTCACAGTCAGCTGGATTTATGGGATTGAATTGAAACTAAGTGGACTGTCTTTACAAATAGGTGATTTATTTGTTTATTTCATTTACAGTTTGAAATGAACATGCCACATGTCAACACAAACAAAGTTCTGAATGAAAAGGAGTGGTTTAACGAAAGAAAATCTTTAGCTGTTTTTGAAGCAACTGGTTGAATAGTATTTATTTTGGGGTAACAGATTAACAGAAGTTAAACACAAATGCACACTTTTCATAATTTTATTTGCACCATAATTTCTGGACTATAAGCAGCTACTTTTTCACACACTTTGAATACTGTGATGCAGCTGATGTTTGGCTTTTTAACAACGTGTTTCAAAAAGCTGGACTGCTGCGTGATGAAGAGGACAGCGCAAGCTCAAGAGAAAGATGAAAGTGACATTGGGATGACAATGAAAGAGAGGCTGAGGAAGTGTGTGTGTGTATGAGGCCAGGGATGTTATTGGAGGGCATGCACAAAAACCATCACTGCACCTCACCCACACAAATACAACCACATCCCTAACTCGCATAATGTGCGTGGCATACAAAACCCACACAATGCACCCGACCCCCACAAATACAGGCCACATGTGCGCGGTGCAAATGGCACACAAAAACAGCAATGTGGCACCGAGTACAAGACAGTCAGTTCCTGCCCCACACAAACAGGCCACGTGAGCGTGATGCGCATGCCACTCAAAAGCAGCGCATCTGACCCACACGTACATACATGCCCACATAGACTATTTGTTACAAATTACACTAAATAATAAAAACGGAAAAGAAAGCCTACCTATTTTAAGTGAACTCTCTTCCTGCCAGTTCCCAGGGTTAGTCTCATATCTGTGATATTCAGAAGATGAGAAGGTGAAGTGATGATTTTTGTCTTGATTTATTGTCATTTTGTCAAACGTTTAAAAATATCTTTACTCATGTTTAGATAGCTTCACCACAAAGTCACATTTAGTTAATGGAAGAAGCTCCAGCTGCAAAGTAAACATTAGCAAATTAACCAATAAATGTTTTGCATATGATGTGTGTGTTCATCCTTGCAGATGCACACAGATTTACATATGGATATAAACATTAAAATTTTTGGGCAAGTTCAGGAGAATGTTTGGGAAAGCAGGAAAATGGATCAAGAGATCCTGGTCCTCAGATCCTGTTTTAGACATTTACCTGCTTCAGCGCAGCCAAATAAATGATTGAGTCATTCACTACTATTGCAGAACTTGATGACAAGAAGAAGCTATTCATTCATTAATTCTGGGTATTTTAAAGCAGAAAACAGGCAGGACAGTCCCCAGCAATAAGGTCCCTTAGAGATCCTTAAAGGAAGGACATGATGCAAAAATTAAGTTGTGGAAACTTCTATGTTCTTTACATCACAATAGAAGTAGTCTGTCTTATGTTCATACCAATATCACATATACCCTAATATGTCCAGAGCATCAACAAGTGAGGTACAACCCGCAGGAAATACACAATCCAGAAAGTTATAAATACAATTGCACACTGGCTCATATTAAATGCTTCAAAAATGTAACTGCTGTATTTGCACATTTTATCACCTGGCTATGTTCAGGAGATTTTCGCATAAGGTGCTGCAGGAAAAATCTTTTTAAGATGTCTGGAATGCAGACATTTGCATTCAGAAAATACAGTGGATGCAATCCCTGAGGAGCATTTCTAGAAAACTCCATGACTGCAGTGAATGTGTGGAAACCACCTCCGTTTGCAAGATTGAATGGCCTGATAATGTTCAAGTGTATTTATCTATGAACAAATAGACCACGCTTTAGGCCGGACGGAGAAGGCAATTATCATTTTTTTCCCTTTTTCTACAGTTTCTTCTATTTGCTGTTTGCTTTTGCTTTCCCTAATGTAAAAAAAAATAAAAAAATAGTTATTTAGGTTTAGGACGACAGTGCTACTCAGACATTTTCAGGATTGTTCTTTCACTTAAAGAGCACTGCTTCTCAGTGTTGCCTCGATGTACTGAAACTGATGGCCTTCTAAGTGGATTTCTAACACTTTAGGCTGCAGCAGATTGAGAATGGGCTGTGATTACAGTTTTGGTTTTTAATCTCACAGGAAATCTAACAAACAATTTTAAAAAACGCCTTCTTTCTTGAAGAAAGGGAAGTGAGGGGTCCAAATGCCCTCTGCAACATGCGTTTACTTAGCGCGGCTGCTGGAGGTAACTAAAAAAATGTACAGAGCATGAAATTATAAAGGATAGCATCTCAGAACTCCTCACGTTGAGTTGCAACTTGGCTGCTGAACTTCTTTTGGGAAAAACTACTGCTGAACTATTGCTAACTGCAAAAGAGAAAATGTAGATTTAAGTTGCTGATACTTCATTTGAATAGTTTTTTTTCCTCACTATTTTTTCCACACTAAATTAGAAGAAAACATTGTACCATTTAATTGCAACTTTTATGACATTTTCTGTGATAGTATCTTAAAACCAAATGTGTTTTTAAGAATTAAGTGAACTAATAAAATACTCCTTCAATACCTAAATTTTGAATATCCTCTTGAATTGAGAACTGGTAACAGTAGATATTTTAATGGAAATACTCAGAAATATAGTGAATAAAGCATAAGACTTTATTCTTTGGGATTAGTATTGAAAAATATGAACAGGAAAATGAAAGTCGTCTTGCAACAGAAGCACAACCCAAAATGTATTGGGAGCATGTCATGCCGTGCTCTTCTCGATTTTGCAACATTCTGCACTGAGTACTGCTTACTCACCAAACAGGAAGAGCAACAAGGTGAAATCTCAAAGTAAATCACTTCAGCCAGTTACATTAGGAATGCACTTCCTCTTTTAGCTCTTCTTCTGTATCTGGTTGTCAAATACAGACAGATTTTATCTGCACTTCCATCTATTATTTAAACATTTAGCTGCAGCACCTCAAGCAAAGGTATAAAAGCCAACGAGACACCTGCTGTGTAAAAGCCCAGAAAGATGCTTAACAGACTAAATGTCGATTCGGCTAAGAGATATTCTGAAATAGGCAGAGACTTGGAGTAGGAACTTAAAGCTTTTCAAATTTTTTAAAAATGTTTATAGTGCTCCTCTACTTTCTTAAAATCACAATTTGCTTGTTCAAATGTAAATATGGGTATTAGCCTTACTGATTACTTCAGGGCACTTTGGTATTTAAAACATGCATCTTTTGAGCCATTCTTGGTTCTTACCAAGCTAAAGGGCCACACATTACATAGACATAGATCTGTAAATACAGGTGTTTTACTAATTTAAAAATACACTGAATAGTTGTACAGTATTATACTGATATTTTTGTAAGTGAAATATTTGTTGATGGACAGTCAACAAATTAAATTAAATCTAAATTGATGACTGGGACATCAATGTTGTATTTAGTAGAAATCAACATCAACATAGTTATTTTGAGTTTATTAAAACTTCCAAAAATATTTCAATAGTGTACTGTAGATAAAGAATTGTGTTTTTAAATTGATATCATTTAGCTATAAGTTTAAAGCAACCTGGAAAAGTGCTCATTCTTACTTATTTGTTGTTTTACTTGGCAACACACATGCCTGCAAACAAATTTGATCTGTTTCTAAATTTAGATGAAACTGAGTCAGATAAACAATAACACATCGACGCAAAGGCAGTGTCACCTCTTCAGGCACTTTCATAGTTTTAATCATACTCTTGTGTAATCAGAGCTGCACTTTATTTGTTGCTGTTAACTATGCATGTATAATAATGTGTATTTGAAGAGCGCCCCTAAAGAACTTCTGGAGATAAAAGTCAGTGCCATTATTGTACTTATCAGAAGCTGATAGGTTAATTGTGTCTTTATCCTCAGATAACCCTCCCCTCCTTAATAAACTCATGGGACAGATAGACGTATCAAAACTGCTGATGGCTTTATCCTCAGACGTTTTGGAGATGGGGTTCAAATCTTTTTAGACCACCTTAAATCAGCAATTGTTCTGCTGGAAAACAATTGCCCTTTATCACCAAGGAGATCTGTGCTCTGGATGTCACTTTTTTGTGGGTGTGTGGGTGATGGTGGTGGGGTTGTCTTTTGTCTGTGCCTATCCTCTGAAATAGCATTTAAAAGCTCAAATAATTGGCAGAGACAGAGATGGAATAAGTGGGAGGGCTTAGTGGGGAAGAGAAGACAGGACTGTTCACGGTTTAGAAGCTTTAAAAAAAAAAACCTCAAAAATAATTACTACTTGGAGCGATGTCTTGATAATTTACTGTTTCTGTTTTATCCGACATGACAACAACTTCTGTAAAGTCATCAAGTGACAATTATGGGACAAGGAAACAAATGTGCTCAAAAATGGCAGCATTTCGATTGTCTCTTTATTGGTTTTATGGAATTTAAACAGTTCTATAATCAATTATGATTAACATACTTTACAACCAAGTTGTAAAGTATGTTAGTCATACATACTTTATCATACATACCTTTTAATTGCAACTTTTATGACATTTTCTGTGATAGTATCTTAAAACCAAATGTGTTTTTAATAACTAAAGTGAATTAATAAAATACTCCTTCAGTAAGCCACATTGGTCAGTAAGCCAAAGTGGCTTACTGACCAGCTGGCACTTCTTGCACCACATCAGTACCAGTGTCAAGATGAGATAATATATGAGGCATCACATATGGAGATTTGTGCAGCAAAAAGACTGAGCTGTGAGTGTCTTTTGCACTGCATGACAAATGTCTTCATAGCATCATAACAGCTAGTATTTTGCCTTTGATGTCTAGTGACATGCTTTCTTTAAACAGCAGCAACAATACAGCATGAAGAAAATAAAGTGAAAATAAAGCTGGTGAAAACAATGAAATTTATACAATTTTGACTTCCGCTCCAAGAAACATTTGTTTTAGTGGGACACATTATTTAGCAGGCCATTTTCTTTTTCAAATATGGCTAATTTCCATTAATTTTGCTGCTTCAATGAGCACAGAAATTGCATTCCAGTAGTTGCTTGTTGACAACTAAAATGAGGACTGATACCTTATTTACCAATTATTTTCATCAGCACAAATGGGGTTACAACATTCATTTTAAGCAAAACATAATTGAATTTATTTCTATAATTTGCTCACTTGAATGATGCAAATAAGTATTAGAAGAAATCCAAGCTTTTCTTTAATGGCATCATGCTGCGGTACTCAATATGTTGTGCAAAATAATGCATCTACTAAATGAGAAAAAAAAAAACAACAACTTTCAGCCTCTTTTCTGAAATAGCTATCAAATTCAAAGATTACTTCTAATGAACAATGAATGACTTAACAGTAACCAAAAGGTTAGTTTCCATTACTGGCTTTTTTTGAGAAAAGTTTGCAAAACATTTTCTCAAAAAAAGAAATTACCCAGTAAGTTCTGAAAATATGTGAGTAGCCTTCGTGTTGGAAGAAAGCAAACTGGCTTTGCTGTGGATTTCAACCATCTTTTTCACTCCAAACATTAGGAGAGTTCAGAATGGAAAACTGCTCTGCATGTGTGATGTTGAACATGCCTTTTTACAGTAACACTCAACTTGCTGTTTTCCAATGAATAAAAATGGTTTTAGTAAGCGTTGACAAACCTAATGGATTAATTTTACACTTTTAATCATTTTTCTCATACTAGAGATGTATGATGTTGTATCTGGTTTGTCTTCTGACAAATTGCCCTTTCTGTGAACGTTACTAAATGGTTTAAGCTCCTTTTATTTCTCTGGGTTTAATCATGCATTACAACAAAGGCCTCGATAATTAACCTGCATGTCAGTGTAACCACAATGGAAAATATAAAAAGCAATGTTTTCAGCTGAAAGTCTAATTTATATTTTTACACATTGAGTCAGTCATATTATTCAGATTAGTTTAAATGCATCTAACCAAACTGAGAGAGAGCGAGAGAGGAAGAGGGGAACGTTTTCAAGGCCAGAATAGTGATTTCCAATTAATCTTTATTCTTGCAACTCCTGATTCATGAGCTCTAGGTGGGATTTAACGAGGTTTAGTTTGGGTCAGGAAGCTTAGTGCTCAGTCAAGCTCAAGGTGATGCAGGTAACAACTCCGTAAAATAAGTACTAGCACTCTGTTGCTGCTTAATCCTGTTAAAAAAGAAAAAAAAGAGAAAAGAATAAGTTCTCATGTAGAAGGTAACTTCTTACCTTGTGATTGAAATGTTGTTTCAACCACAAAATCATTCATCACTTTTATGTAAGTCCCATTTGCTTTAAACTCAATAAACTAAAGGATTTCTGTCTTTTTACTTAATTAAAACCACAATATTTATTAACCAATTTACCAGAATTTCTTCTTGAACTTTGTCGTCCATCATGAATCCCCAAAGATTAGTCCCTTCCAGTGATACACTAAGGCGAACAAAAGACAAAACTGACAGAGAGATGAGAGAAGTGCATTACAGACAGAAAAGGAGACCCAAATTGGTGCGTGGGATGAATAATACATTTTGTTCAATCCTTCTAGTCCTGTAAGTTAGCAAAATGACAGTGATCAAAGTTGAGTCTGGGAGGATTGGTATTAAAGTAGAGATTAAAAATGGCTGGGAGAGTGTAAAGGAGAACATCAGAGGGGGGGATAGAGGATATTTCAGTCTCTTGTCAGATTCTGTCATGACTTGTTTTACATTTGCACTTTGCCTCCTTATCCCAACGCTGCTATCCTTGCAAATCAAATAGGTTTGATAATTTGATGTGGAAACAGCTGCCACGGCCCGGCGCAACGACTGCCGAGTCAGTACGCCGTGTCGCCCTTTGTTTTATTCCATGAAGGGTTTTTGTTGGTGCTTAAAATAAATGTGGCAAAAGAGGGTTGACGGAAAATGTGATGGCAAAAATGTTATTTTTAAACATATCCTCATGCTCGCAGATGCACAAACACATCCTTTACATACCGTCCACACATAGCCACAACAGATGCCTCGTCTCTGGTGTATTGTATTTGTAAGATAACGGGCCGGTGTGGGTGTTTGCAAAACAACTCAGTTTGCACCTGAGTCAAAATCTATCTCTGCTTTAGTCGCCAACAGCGCGAGGAATAAGGAGCTGAGTAGGACACATCACACCAAGCCCACTCTCTTTGAAGAATACCGAGTCTGTCTGCCTGATGCTTGCTCTATCCGCAATTCATGTTTGCTTTAAGATCAGTTAGCGACTGGAGTCTTTCTGGCATAAATAATATTTTTTGGAGAACAGGGAAAAGCTGAGAGGCCACTCTACGTCTTTCAGCTGAAAATGTGAATTTAAGCAGAACATAATGTGCGAGTCATTAGTGTAGAAGGATTTTTTTCTTTTGTTACATTTTAATTAGCTTTGTGTTAATGAGTCTGCTTAGTATTAAAACTTTATGAAATACATAAAATGCCATACAAAAGGATTAATTCCTCTTGAACACATTTTGTAACCTTACAGACACAGAATGCAGTGTTATATTGAGATTTGTGACAGTCCAACAAAGAGAAGCTCAATGTGAAGTGGGAAAAACTGAAACCTGTTTTTACAATTATTTTTCAACTTAACAAATAGCAAAATGTGGCATTTGTGTTTACTCTGATATTCATAAAAACAGTCCAACCAATTATCATTAGAAATCACCTAAATTTTAAATAGAGTACACCTGTGTGTAATTTGATCTCAGTGTAAATACAGTTCTGCTTTGAAGGCCTTAGAACATTACTGAACAAATATCATAAAATCCAAGGAGAACAGCAGACAGAACCTTAATATTTGTAGAAAATATTAAGGTTAGATTATAAAAGGATATATTAAACTTTATACATGTCACAGATGTCCACTTTAGGAGTCTGGTAAAAAGAAAGTCATTAAATAAAAAAAAATAAATCACAAGGTCCTTTGCAATTTGCAAAAATCCCTGTAGGGGAGATAAAATATGTGTGGAAGAAGTTATTATGTTCAGATTAGGCAGAAATGCAAAAAGGCATGTGTGTCAGAAGTCTAACTGCAACTTTCCCACTGTGAAACATGATAGTGGGTGCATCATGCTGTGGGGGTGTTTTTCCTCTGCAGAGACAGGGAAGCTAATCAGAGTTTATGGGAAAACAAAGGGAACTGGATTCAAGCCTATCCTGGAAAATAACCTGTGAAATGTAAAAGACTTAAGACTGTGACCGATGGTCACCTTCCATCAGAGCAACAACCGTAGACTTACTGCCACAGCTACAACAGATTGGTTAGATCAAAGCATTCATGTAGGAAAAGGCAAAGTCAAAGCTGAGACCTAAAACTAACTGAGAATCTGTGGCAACAATCCAACAGTCGCTCTGTGACCAATCTAACTGACTTTGAGAGAGGTTGATCTCCAAAGTATTGACTTATAGGGAGGCTTTATGGACATACACGCCCCACTTTTCATATTTGCATTTGTAATAAATTAATTGAAAGCCATCTCTAATTTTTCCTCACTTTAAAATGATGTATGCTTTGTTTTGGTCACATAAAAACAAAACAAAAAAAGAAAAAAGTTAAAGGAGAATCAGTAACTTTCCAAGATAATATAAATTCCAGTCATTTGAAGACTCTGTTAATGAACATATATTTATGTAAACTTAACAAAAGTAAAATATTAGGTGAGATCCATATACTTCCATGCGGAGGATCTGCACACTTCTTTAGAATAGCTGCATACAAAAAGGGGCACCAAACAGTAACTGTGGTGCTTTAAGCTCAGCCAGAAGGACTGAAATAAAACAAGTGCTCTCTCACAATCCATGGCTGCTAAAAATAAGCTTGCTCAGACGAGGGTGGCAGATTCTCGGCTGCATCCTCTGCTCTATGGCTGTGGAGGCAACTGTTTGATAAGTGTAGAGCTATGAGAAAGAGATTTTAAATGTGTGCTTCTGTAAGCGTGATGTGTGGTACAGAGAGGTTTGGAGCCAGCTCACAGTACAGCTCCAAATCCAGCATCTTGTACACACTCTGCAAAATCTTAGTCACAGACACAACTTTTGATGAAATCAAGTCAAATGGTTTCGTTGTAATGCTGTGTGAGTATTTATAACAGATATTAAAATACCTCAAACTGCAAAAAAGCAATTAAACGTGCATTTTAAATACTTCATAACTAGGATTTCCCAACACTTGTTTCCTAGCAACTGCAACCAGAATACATCGAATCTGCATGTTGCCAGGATTTTACATGTTTTAATTCAAATTTGGATAATTTTTTCATATTTTTGTGCTCTGTGAGAAGGTGTATGTAATCAATGACAATGAGCAAAACAATAAAAACCCAGACTAAAGGCTCGTTTCACCTGGCTGAGTAAAACCTTTTTCCCCTTGTGCTGGTCACTCACGTCATCATTGTCTCTTCACTAGCACTGTCTGCTGTGGTAGTAGCGGAATGAATATTTCAGGAGCCAACATGGCGTTCCATTTGTTACTTTGGCTGTGAACAGAGTTGGAGTCTCCCCACAGGTACTTAGGTGTTTACATCCTGCCAAAAACCTCTGTTCGCTCTACACAAACAATTGGCAATTTGCTCACAAGCAATTACAACTGAAATTTAGGATCTGTTCCGATTTACATCCCATATTTTCTGCTTAGATAGAAAATAAATCAAGTGGTTTTCTGAAGATAACACTTATAAAATGTGTTTATATCTAAAGAACAGATGTGGAATGGCAAATAAAGGTGGGAATGGCTGTCAAGAAGCCAAATCATCTATGCACCAATAACACATTTGTCTTCTCTGTGAATTTGTTTTTCCAAAACTGATTCTGGAGGCTATTAATAATCTGCAGAGTCTGTTTCTGGATGAAGATGCTACTTGGTCTAAATACCGAGATGTTGAACAGCCTCGTATTTACAGGCTATATGAATTTGTTGGATGCAGCCCTCCATGTAATTCATAATGCACTCCCCTCCCATGCATTTTTGATGCTATGGAAAAATAGAGCAGACTTAAAGCCTCCACTTTCCCTCACCACGGGAGCCTAACCTCCCATTGGTGTTTAGCCTCAGGGAGCTGATTGGACTAAATGTTGCAGAATGAAGCACTGTTTTCTTCATCTCTTTGTGTTCTTTCTTTGTCAGGGTCACGTAATCACAAAAGGGCTTAATTTTCTCATCCTGCTGTTAGTTTGAAGGCCTGGCAAGATCAATGGGTTTCAGGACAATAAACATTAAGATAAACAGTGAAGGGTGAGGTCACTGTGGAACCCAAGTGACACATGAGTGGGCCAAAAAGTGAACAAATGGGTTTCAATTTTACTTCAATTAAAGGCAGAGTGGCTGAGTCACAGAGAGAAAAACAGATCAACAGACATAACAATTTACCAAAATATTAATTCGCCTTGAAGTTTTTCACATTTTATCACATGATAGCAAAAAAGGTCAATGTATTTTTGTATGTAGTTCTCCCTTTCCCTTTTTTTTTTTTTTTTTGATTTTTTGTTCCATTTTTGCACTTTGGTAGGTGTTAGGTTAGATTGCATGGAAACCCGAATGTTTCCATGCAATCTAACCTTGGGTGGGAGTACAACTATGCACACGTTATAGTTGTTACTGTGTTTCCCCGGCAATGGACTGATGATCTTTACAGATTACAACCTACCCATTGAGTGCTGGGATTGGCTACAACCCCTGCTTGATAAACTCTGACAAGGATTGAGGGACTATAGAAAGTGGAAGGCACCTGCCTGGTCAAATTTTAACCATCGTTCTAGAACAAAAGTAAACATGAACAAGTATTTACTGTAAATATACCTACAGTATAAATAATTAAGTTCTGAATTTTTTAAAAATGGTTTTAATGGATGCCATGGGGAAACACTGTTGTGGTGACTTGCTGAATATGGAGTGCAGAAAAGTGTAGAAGGTTCTTAAAGAGACACAGGCCAATTTCAAGGTGTCACATATGGCAAAGTAAAATTTCTTTTAAATTTGACTTTGTTTTTGTTTTAGATGTATACATAAATTTTTATAACAACTGAAATGTTATGAAAAGGTAGCATAGTAACATACATATCATATTGATTGTGACATGAAATGGCAATCTGTGCCTGGAAAATACCAAATGCCTCCAAGTGGTTGAAAAAAAAAGAATAAGAAAAAATGGCCGAGATTCATATTCTGCTGACTAATAATGTAAGGCTCACTCTGCATTAATATTCCATCAGGATATTTGTATTTTGGAAATAAATTATATTCAAAGTACGGTACTTGCAGGAAATGTACTACAAACCATGCCATCATCTCTCATTTAAACTGACAGGAAGGTCTGGGGGCAGCAGTCCCCTCAAGGACAAACATCCGCCTTTCCAAACTGCAGAGTTAGGCTGCTGTTAAAGGAGAATGTCACACACAGAGACAACTTGTTTACCAAGGTAGACCGCAGATCATTACAACCAGTGATGCACAGAAGAACTCAATTAAATGAGGAATATTCATTCAGCTGTTCTTTTCTATTGCTTTTTCAAACTTTTACATTTTATTGTAAGCACATCATAGAAATATCATAGGCTTGTATCAAGGCTTGTAACAATTATACAAAAAAATATATTTATATACGCCAACTTTGCTTACAACAAATTGGAAGTATGTAAAGCTGTTGCTGGCACTGCTGTGTCATCTGTTAGGAAATTATTCATTCTGGCTCAGCGCTAAATATGCTTACCATCTGTTCTATTTTATTCCAGACCCCAACTCATTGTTCATGTTTAATGTATCTGTGCTAATAGCATCATCTTTGTACAGTACAATAGCAAGGTCTGTATCAGAAAATCGGTGGCAGCAGTGAAAAAGTGGATGCACTCAGAATAACCTTTTATCTGAATTGTTTGTGCAGCAACATCTAAAACCTACAAAATAATTGTCCTCCTAAAGTACAAAGCATAAATTAAAGGCTAAACAAATCTGACTGTTTTTGCATTCAAATTGCAAATTATCAAACATAAATGTGATACATTAGGAACATGGCAGTAATTGGTGCGTGCAAAAGCAACATTTAAAATCTATTAAAGTCCTTTTCTTGAGAGGTCAGGTGTGACTCACTTTAATATGATTTCCACCCAGGAGAATAATTTGTGGACTTATGAAGAAAAATAAACATTGTGCCTTTAAGGCATGTTTCCTTATAGATGTAGTCTACAAAACCTGTGTGCCAGATCTACAAGCCACACCTTCATTATTGGTGGTCTTTATATAAATTGTAGCTATCCCTCAGTGTAAAAAGTGTATTTTTTAATAACAAGCAGCATCAGATATTATTATTACATTATTACATCATTACAGCTATGTAATGATGTAATAATACTTCTACCTTTGCTTTCATTAATGATACCTCACGATCTGCAATTATTTCTTGCCTGTGTCAGAGAGATGTCAGGAGAACTTTTAATTTTTTTGCCTTTAAAATGAGAAAGTGAAACAAGAACCCCAGAGCTGGAGTGAAAAGGTTGCAAGTGAATATTTTAAATAATTATGTATTTTCAGCCATATGATTTTAATGCGTAATCCACTATCTGAAGCAAAATGTAATATCAATTTGAACATTTTTTCTGAATTTTACATTTACAGAAGATGTGAAAATATTTTAGTAGAGTGTTTTAAACACATGTCCTAAAACAAGCCAGTGGTGTCTTAGTGTGAGTAAGGAATTATCTAGTACTTAACTGGCTCAGATTTTATTTGAAAGACCAGGATCACATTGCGCCATTTGGCAATGATACAGGCTCACTCCATAAATTAAAATGTTATGGAGAAGGTCATTTATTTCGCAACTCAATTCACAAAGTTTAACACATTATAGATCCATCAAACTCCCACTGAGGTTGACAAGCCTTAATTTCTTTTAATTATGATTTGGTAATAAAAACACAACAAATATTAATGTTGATGTTATGGCCGATAACTAGTATTTACTGATATTACTTCTATTATATATACATCACCCCCTTTTCCGAAGCTTTGAAAAAAAAAACATTTGCACTTCTTAGCGACTTCACTATTACTTCTCCGCTCCAGTTAAGCCCCCCCCCCCAAATCCCGTGTTACATCACTATCACTGTCACATGATCTAACAAATACCACACGAACAACCTCCACATCCCTTTCAGAAGCAAATGACCACAAAATGGAAATAAATATTGGTTGTTAATATTGGCCCAGTTCCATATATTGGATTGATACAGAAATGTTGAAAATGATATGTCCCTATATGTATATACACATAAATAACCCCAGTCTTGTCTAAGGACATTTCACGGCTCGGTCAATAGAGTAACAATAATCTGCACATTTTCAGATATTTGAATGTGGCTCTTAAAATCTTCTTGGAGCTCAATTCCTCAGCTGGATAAATTTTAAATCCACCCTGCTCTGCACCAGCGCTGTCTTTCAATTTGTCGTCTTATTATAACCGCTCTAATCAAAACATATTTGAGCATGGGTATCCTCATTTAAGATCTGCTGTTGCTGCAGAGAAATGCTGGTTCTGGAGACCAGTCCAAAGGGGCTGCATCAAATAGCTTTAGGCTTTGAGGAAGATGAGAGAGTGGCATCGTCTTCTTAATCTCTTGCTCCCAGAAAGGGCCTCCACAACTACCTTTAATCACCTCGCAGTGAATTCTCGCTGCAGTCTCATGTTTCCTCATTCCATTTTATCCTTTCCCAAAGAGAAGCACCGGGGACAGCTGAGGTGGCTCATTAACACCAGACATGTCCAGGTCTGCGTAATGTGTTGCCTTATGGCTTAATTAAAACATAGTATAGCTGCAAGTAATATGGAGTTCATTATTCTGCGTATCTAATTAGCATTGTTGATAAAGCTGCAGTAAGAAATAATACATATGTGTGAAGAATGTTCTGAATTTGCCTATGAGATTAACAATACATGTGTGCAGAAAATTTGCATTTAAAACGTGTTTTACGAGTCGTAGCAAAACAATTGCTTTTGTTTAACTGTTTTTGGAGGATATCTGTATAGATTCGGTGGTGCATCTGCAACGAGCAATCACAGGAGAGCTGCAAGAGAGTGTGTGTCTGCTGTAAAGTCAGCCAGATGGGAGACAACATCTTCTTCACCACAGGGAAAAGCAGTGGACAGAAACAGGTGAAGGAAAAGAGAGACAGATTTTCTCTCTCCTTCTCTATCCTTTTTTTTTTTTTTTTAGGAAGGAGCTACATGTGTGATCCAGGAATGTTGGCAGTGAAGTGAAAATGGAGCGAGTTTAGCTCAAGATTAGGAGAGGAAGCTCAATAAAACACATAAATCAAACAATAGAAAGAGAGGAGGTGGACTAGCAGCAACCTGAACATGATGTAATCCATGTTGCACACGTCAGAGGCTTTTGGTGAAGCTATATCCTCTAATATTGGAGACAATTACAGCTGGTCTAAGAAAGCTGAAAATGTAAAATCAGGAGTTTGGAAATATGTTTTATGAAACTGTCCAGAAATAAAATACACAAGTGGTGGATCTCCTTAAATCAGAATATGAATATCATAAGAAGTTAATAAACTTAATTTCAGTAAGTAAATTGATAAAGTGATTTTTTTTTATTCATTTCCATTATTATAACTATGGTTTATAGTAAATAAAAATTTAAAATGTAGTTTCTCTGAATATTGTAACAAGAAATTAGAGCAATACAAATACTTCTAACACACAATGTCTCTTTCATGTTAGGGCCTAGAATCATAAGTCTCTTGCCAGGGGCTATAAGAGATAAATGACTGGTGTGTTTTTTAGAGGTCGGAAGTCCTCATTTTTAGATGAAAAAAGTTGTATGGCAGGAAATCATGGTCCCATAGTCTCAATGAAGAGATGAGAGGCACAGAATCCCCGTTTCAGGTAGTCCAATGTGAAGTTCAGACTGCATCCACTGCTGTCGATACAATGTGTTTGATCAAAGTAAACACAGCTGTCCACCAGCTATGTTTTCCTCTGCTGGCAAACGTCATGAAGATGCCGATATCTTTTTTTTTCTGGCAAAACTAGCTCTGCCCAAAATGCCAATATGTGCTTAAAAGACAATGAAATGGAAAGAGATTGAAATGTATCCTTGTGCCTCACAATTTTATATGATATACAGTTTTAGACTGAAATAAATGTACTTTTCAATGGTATTCAAATTTATTGGTGTGCATCTGTATATAGAATAATATAACGGAGCTGCAAAGCCATCAGAACATGTGCACTTATTTGCTTTGCTAATCGTAAAGCTTTGAAGCGTTCACGACAACCCACATGCCGGTTTCCCATATTGTGATTCAGTAAGAGCTCAGTCTCAGTTTCACAAGGCAGCAAAAACCTTGATTTTCTGTCGTAGAGAATATATACCATCTGCCACAACCACATGATGAGGAACCCTTTTATGGGCCATAAATTTCACAGCTGGACTCAGGCAACAACAATACATGTAATGCCAGGATTCAGCACATACAAACAGATTACCTTTCTCAATTGCCACTGCCCCTTCAGCTCAGTTTGTAGCTGTCTAATGTACTCCTATTTTACACACAGAGCTACTGTGGAGCCCTGCTCTATTATATACAGCTATCAGTGAAACTGTGCAGCACTTCTGCAGCAAAATGTACACATTTAGGGGGAACGGTGTAATTACATCATGAAGTTTTCATGAGAGCTTGATCATGACAGCGAGGTCCTTCAGTTTAATTAGCCTCACTTATTAAAACTGTCTATCAGCCATGTGGTGGCGTTAATAAAATTGCTGAGGTCAAAGCAATTCTTCAGCTAAACCTTGCTATCATTCTTGGGCCATTCATTCAAACCAATGAGCTTTAATCAGCGCTTTCCCCTCTCACTGTATGAGATTCTTGCATCATGTTAATTCTCCTGTCAAAGAAAGGCATGAATGGAAAAGCACTGCTGTAAACTGCATTGATCCATGTCTCTACACTGTTTTCCTGCCATATACCCAGTGAACACAAGCAAGAAAAGCACGGTTTTGACTGCACAATAAATCTTTTAACAAAGCTTACATGGAAATAGGAAAGCAGATTATTAAAGGCGCCCATGAGATGGGGAAGTACTGTACAGTACATTCAAGAGGCGTTGCTAGGTAACGCTACTGCTGGGTGAGTCAATGAGCGATCGGGAGGCTCTGAGAGGAGCTACAACACAGACAGCCCAGCAGCTACACAATACTCTCAGTCCACATGGCGACTGCAATTAGGTAAATTAACATCATCCCTACAGCCAACCCAAAGAAAAACAGTATTTTTCCCCCTGTCACATTGTTGTATTAATGGATTGGTGATTGAGAACATAATTAACTGATACATCAGAATAAAAACAGGGTATATTGAGACTAGAGGTGAGCTAAAGACCTCTGAAATCTAAAGGATGAAAGTGATGAGACAGGCAAAGAAAAAGTTGTAACATTTATCAGATAATGTGAGTAAATGAGATGCAACAACTGACAGTTAACAACTAAATTCAATAACGTGGCCACTGTCCGCACATGCAATAGAGCACATTACATATATGTCATATGCTACTGGAGGAGTTGCAATAAATACTGGAGAAAATGCAGCATTAGTTTGAAAGAAAGCAGTACAAGTGGCTAGTAGTTGCTGGGAGACTGGATATGTAGTCTAGACCTTAAATGAGTTTTTTTTTTTTGTTTTGTTTTGTTTTATTGGCCTGGAACTATGAATGTGACTTATCAAACATTGTGTTATGTTGGGTTTGTTTACAAATCCAAGAAACCAAAAATACCTCAAGATGTAGGTTTCTGGGATAGAATTTTTATCTGCTTCAACAATATCTATAAGACTGGATTGAGTTGAATAGTTCTGATCATTTATTTCTGCATGTCTATTGTAAAACTGAATCAGGGTAAATAGGACAAAATGCAAGGCAATCCACAAACAGTTAAGATTTTTCTTAACATCTATCCAGCACTGTTAACCTCTCCAGAATTTATTGCAACTTATTCACACATATGCAAAATGTAGTATTTATGTTTATGTCGAGTTGATTTCCAGCACAACTTTTTTTTTAGTTTCATTCCTGCGATGTAGCAGTATTATTTTGCCTATCTTTAATAGTGTACTTAATATGTCATTAACAGTGTGCTATACTTTACTGTTAAAAATTCTGCAATGTTGACTTTACAATGTCATTGCTCATTTATCAGAGTGCAAGCATATTTTAGCATTGGTTTAATTTTAGAAACAATATCATAAAATTGAATGCAGTCCATTCACTGTGATTTTCAGGAAGTTATGTTTAGGACAATGATAATTTTGGTTCTCTGCTCTGTCTTTCATGCAATAAAACAAGCCACTTACTTTTAACATGTGCAATTCAGTCTGTAATTGATAAGTGTGTTAGAAGAGAAAACGTCATAACACACATATACACTAACATGTGCTATTGCACTCAAAACCAACCCACACAATCACCCAGTGAAGATTATAATAAGTCACTCATAATAACACACTGCTCTGCTGTCAGATGAGCTCTGTTGGGTAAAAGATTTTCCATTCTGATACAGAGTGCAGGCCACCTTTCCCTATAGGGACTGTGAAAAAGTGTTTCTTCTCTGTTTTGCATATTAGAACATGCTGTTCTTACTTTACATCTGGAGCGGATTGAAAAACAAGTTAGAATTTGTGGCCTCAGGAGAATAGTAAATCTTAATTTTTTACATAAGCTGGAAAACAGCTGTTATCTAAATCTTGTGTGTATGGTTTTATGTCAGTTAATTGTTGATCAATTTTTGCTTTATTTGTTTTACAAATGTAAAATTAAGCAGTTCTGATCATGTTATTTACCTGCACCAACATTTCTCACCTAATTGAATTACAATTAGGTGAGAAAAATCTGTATTTTCAAAGCATTGAATATTAGATGTGACACAAGCACAACATCATTTATACAGGTCTTTACACAAAAGGAAACTTAGTGCATATAAAATTAGAAAAGGAAGCAGTGGTAATCCTTCAGCTCTCTCAGAGCTTGTGATGCTGAAGTAGCTGCAGGATGTAAGCCTGCTCTCACCATGTGTCTTCATTTACAATGACAGCGTCGGGCCGATTTGACATTAACCTCAGGTACATGAGGCACACAAAACAGCCACTACAGTGTGTCAGTCGAAAAAAGCTATTCAAGATTTGTCACATTGTTTATTTGACTAAAAATGTTACACCTGCCTGCATTATCCATCTCATTTATTTGCTCCAAATACATAAACACAAATGTGAAACTATCTTTTATAACTTTCAGATCCAGTTCTGTTGCGTGATCTCTGTGTTATGTTTCAGTCTTTCTCTGTTGACCGCATTTTTTTTTTTTTTTTTTGTTTGTTTTTTGGGGCGGGGGGTTGCAGTCATTATATAAGGATCTCTTAAAGTTGATGACATAAAATCTGCAATGATGTTATACAACAAATACTTATAACAAAGCACAACTTAAATAAACATAGTAGCCATTTTCAATTTAATCTTGTCAGGTGAGTTGAATGTAATGAATACCAGCAAGGAACATTTGGATTTAGCTTAAGATTCCTAATGTCACATTTCAAGGACAACAGCACCATCTAACATTCATATAAGAAATGTACAGCATAATGTCATTCCAAAGCACAGGGCTATATTTGTTTTCAGGTCTTACTTTGAATCAATTTTTTTATTTATTTTTTTGCAGCTTCTCACAGCTTCCTTTTTGCTTGAGGCATTCCAGTCACAGATGCTCAGTTGGTCACCTTGGCATGATGTTCCTTAAAGCCAGAGTCTCAAATCCTCCCCCTCCCCAGCCACTTTCTTGGTCTACTGAATGCACTGTGTGTTGCTTTTAAACCACATGACACTGTCTGTTATTTGCTTCGCCATTCATCCATACAGGTGAAGCAGGTGGATGACTGACAGTTTTTTTTTTCTCTCCAGGCATAAAGATAGTAAAGTCCCTTATGTTTCAATGACACATTTGTTCTTTAACTTAGAATGAGTGTGGAGGCAAGAAGATTTTCACTCTCTTAAAGTGGATCAAATAACTTGGTTATTTGAGGTATATTGTAATTTATTTTTTATAGAAGCCGAATATCACAAATACATGCAACATCTTGTACAACATCTTGTACTGTGAATTTGAAGAGGACTTAGAATCAAAATCACTATGGTATATTTTGACATGATACTGCCACCACCAAGCTTTATTGTGGCTATGGTGGTCTTTTGGTGATGAAATGAGATGAGTTTTTTGCACCAAACTTTTTAGAAGTACACCCAAAACATTTTACTTTGGGTACTCTAAATTTAAAACATATTATCCAACATGCTTTTTGGGAGAGTTGAAATAGATGCATTTTTTTCAAGGTTTAATGTATTTATTTTTTTTGTACCAGATAGCCAAGAGCTGAAGAAAACAGAAGATTGTCTCACTTGAGCTGCACATTGCAAGGCAGCTACTTGGTGAGAATTCCTGCAGCCTCTCTAATGTTGATGTAGGAATCTTGGCACTCTGCTTGGCCAGTTTTCTTTTATTTCTGGATAATGTTACTGTTTAACAGTATTTTCTACTCCCAATATGTCAGGTCTGTCTTGAAAAAGACAATCTTAATCTCAATGAGACATACCTGGTTGACTAAAGATTACATACAATGCAATTTGCTGATTGTCTTCAGGCAGTTTCTTTCAGGCCAACACAGCAAAATTATGTAAGAGCAATCAGACCTGGGCCCTGATTGGTCATAATAAAAATATTATGAGAACAATTTTATTCTCATAAAATGAGAATAAAAAATAGCAAAAATGTTAGAGTTTGGTACATTACAAACCATGAGATCTCTATATAAAATCCACAAAATCATGCTGCTACACTCCTGTTAATTTCCAAAACAGTCTTTCCATCCTGCCAGTGAATTCTCCATAAACCATACACTTGACTTTATTTGCCTGCTTAACCGTAAATTGTTCACATTGTTGGTCAATGCAAAATCTTGCTCTAAATTGGTCATTTAAACTGAATGAGAATAATATGAGAAAGTATTTTTCAACTTCAAGATTTCTTCTTATCTGACACACTTAAATGTGTTGCCACAAACAAATTTCAATAATCAGACAAATATAACCTGAGTAAATACAAAAAACAGTTGTCAAATCAAGTTTCAATCAACCTGTATTCCAGTGCCACCACGTGGTCACAGTCTGAATAACAATTTAGTTTGTGATCTTGCCAAGACTGAAGGCAGAATTTCCGTCCATTTTCTTTACACCCTGATCCCTTTGGGGTCAGGAGGGGTGCTGGTGCGGTGCCTATCTCCAGCTGTCAACGGGCAGGAGCAGGGTACACCCTGGACAGGTCACCAGTCTATCACAGGGCAGAATTTCCAAATTATAGAATTTATTTTTTTTGTCCTGGTGGGTACTTTTGATTTTAATTTACAAATAATATAACCACCGGTTATATTATTTAAATTTGGACTTTGAGTCTGTCAAATAAAATTCATATCATATCATATTACTGGTGGGTGATACCAATAACCACCAACAACTGGTTTATATGTGCAAAAGACGCATATAATGGAATTATTATTTGCAGAAACATATACAGTACGAAACAGCAGCACTTTGGTGCTATCTTTTCATAAAA
>CAEFZX010024753.1:0-17500 GCA_903066825.1 Alfaro cultratus | reverse complement strand
CTTTCCAAAACTATGAATGGAGAAGGCTGAAATGAGACTGGCTTTCACCATAGAACCACCAAAATTGCATCAGTTAGCTTTGTTAGCTCACAGACCAGATTAATGAGTTCTTTACTTTAATATTTGACTTGTTTTCTTCATGGACAGTTTAATCTGCTGATCAATGCTATTTGACTGAGAGTTGCAGACTTTAAATACTTGATGATGTTGCTTCACAAAGAGTCCAGTCATTTCTAGGATGGCTAAACTGAACAGCTGACATTCAGTTACAAAGCAGATCCTTGTGATCTTTGTGCGTCTGCTTTCTCATCGTCTCTTGCGTTTATAATTTGCATATCTTGGTTTGTTTACAATTATCACCAATCACCACTTCTTCATATGTAAGCTTCCTGGTTTTATTGTTTATTGCTGCATTCTTCTGTTACTCTCATTCTGATTTACTATACAACAACTTCAGACCTGTTTTGATATTTAGACTATCCAGTGCACAAGATATGTACCTGAATGCATCATGAAAGCACAACTGCACAGTCCCCACAACAGTACCAGTGTGTTCATACTTTAGCTGACTTTTCTCCTGTACCTGTGATATTTACATTCAGTTTGATGTTTCAGATGTTTCACTACAATCATGATTATTGTAAAGATAATCTTAGGAGATATTCCTGTTGTGTGTTAAGAGTTATCTTGTTGGGACTACTCCGATCCAAAATAGGGGATATTCAACATTTGGATTGTCCGGCCCGATATTGCAGTACTTGTTTCTCAAGAACAAACAAGGGTGCAGCCTGTTGAATGTGATGCATCAAAGCTTTTTGTAATGTGCCAAAAACAGTCTACGGGGTAAAAATACGCAATTTATAAAACAGGTTTGTGATATAGGAAGTTGGTGACCACAGAGAGTTGAGTTGCCAGAGGACTTTAGTTGCTGCCCAGCAGTAACTGTATGGAGCCTTTGCTGACATCACAGTGATGGGAGGTAATGTATGTAGACTTAGTCATAGAAAAGCAATTTACAGGTGGGGCTCATCAAATCAGCTCAGATATCATACACAGGCACATAGTGACAATACCCAGTATGAAATGAGAAGTTTGAATAAGAAGTTGAGCTATAGTAATCAGATAACACTTCAGCTTAATCAGCATCACTTGTCTGATGAGGAAGAACATTCCTAGTTTTTGTGGGTAAAAGAGGCATCATTAATCATCCTCCAGAAATATACCACTCCAACAATACTTGAGATTAGGACCCTCTATTCTGCTGCAGTTTATGTGGGGCAAAGCTTGGGAAAAAAGATCTGAAAGAAAGAAGGACATTATTTCCCTTTTTCGAATCAACTGAATAAGTCCCGATCAGCTTTAATATCTAAAGGTTTATTGTTAATATTTTCCTTGCAATGCTTTCACTCACAGATTACTTGGACCATCAGACTTTCCCTTTTCTTCAGATAAGTTCCTGAGTAACTTACAACCATGAAGTGCTGCAAATTAAAAATGCTAAACACACCACCACAAGTCAAACCTCAGAATTTGACTCTTGATTTTTTGCATTAATTAGACTTTAGTGGAAATTTGTATTTGTGTGATGTTCCCTGATGATGATGATGTTTAAGACACTTTGTTGTGTTCAGCAATGTTAGAGTCCCATAATAAAAACTGGGATGAAAAAAAACAACACAAGACAGACAGAATAAGACTATTGAACAAACAAGATAGATATACAAATGTATTCATATATACACACATATACATACGCTGACATTTCTTCCTTTGCATTTACATAAGTTGATATACTTAAAGCTAGAAAGGTTTAAGTATATCAAATAGTGTGTGATATCAAGCATATCATTGTAATTTTGAATTCCATATGTCTAAATATATGGACATCTGTGCATCTGTGTGAATGCACTATCATGCATACAGATGCCTGCATGCATACAGTACAGACCAAAAGTTTGGACTCACCTTCTCATTCAATGAGTTTCCTTTATTTTCATGACTATTGACATTGTAGATTCACACTGAAGGCATCAAAACTATGAATTAACACACGTGGAAATATGTACTAAACAAAAAAGTGTAAAACAACTGAAAATACGCCTTATATTCTAGTTTCTTCAAAGTTGCAACCTTTAGCTGTGATTACTACTTTGCACACACTCTGGATTCTGTTGATGAGCTTCAAGTCAGTCACCTGAAATGGTTTTCATTTCACAGGTGGGCCTGTCAGGTTTTTCTACAATGTAATCTACAATTTTCATAGTCATGAAAATAAAGAAAACCATTTAAATGACCAGGTGTGTCCAAACTTTTGGTCTGTACTATATGTGCACAGAAGTCAAGTTTGGCTTATGCACAACAATATTGTACCTTTAGACTAGTCCCAATACCACATACACAAGTTCAAATAATAGTAATAAAATTGATTAAATCCCTGAGTAAGAGAAATTTTATATTAAAAAAATCACGTTATTTAACTAGAGCTGTATCAAATAAATAAACTTATTTATTATTTATTTATATCAAATAAACTTAATAAAATAAATAAACTGTTAATTTTTCTGTGCCCCCTTATTAAGGCTCTTAAATCACTAATTTTAAAACTTAAACAAAAGCCTAGTTTACATGGGTATGAATTTGAAGAAATGGAGGACATCCAGTGGAAATTCAAGGAATCCCCATATTTGTCCCATTTGTGATTTGCTAGTCAGGACCCAAAAGGCAATACTACTGGTACAGACCTATGGTTTTAATGAGTAAACTGATGGACTCACAGAACACAAGGGACACACCAGAACCAGGGCCACAAGTAACATTTGGATCTAGCAGTAAGAAAAATACAGAAAAGAATAAAAATAAATAATTCTGTGGATGTGA
The DNA here is from genome assembly GCA_903066825.1 of Alfaro cultratus. NCBI lineage: Eukaryota > Metazoa > Chordata > Actinopteri > Cyprinodontiformes > Poeciliidae > Alfaro > Alfaro cultratus. The sequence continues at coordinate 14,623 of CAEFZX010024753.1, read as the reverse complement.
TCATGTGATAGAAACCAGGTGTGTACAGTCAGCTAAATGAATGGCATCTGACTGAGGAGCAAAGCTAAGGAAGTGAGGATTTTAGATGAATGACATCACATACAAATGGAATAACTAGAACAACAGTAAACAGAGCTGTTTATAGAAAACACTAAGCTAAAGTAAATCAGAGTACATGGAATCATGACAACTATATAACCACATTTACAGCATGTAAACACACACCAACATGCACAGGTAAAATAAAATATGGCTGATGTTCTTATAGAGTTGAACTGCATTAACAATCTGATGTCTTAAATTCTGAATATGTTTATGACTCATCTGATATCCAAGTTATACTGACAATGAATAAAGATGTGTTAAATTGTACATCTACAGGGCACCAATCTGTATGCATCAAACCTGCACAACTATATCATGTGAAAGAGTTGAACTTTAACTGCCAAGAAACCTTTTTCTATCTCTCTTGTTGGGTTTGAGTCACTGCTTTCTTCATCCAGACCTTGCTCTTTCCATTTCATCCCAATGTTGTCTTGAGCATACAGGTGCAAAATGTGAACCAGCACTGACCTTGAGTCCAGAGCCCAGACACTACCACCTTCTGGTTACATTTAACCATTACCCACACTTGTCAGGGAAAAGCTATTTTATATTCATGCCACACAGAATCCCTCAGCAGATAAATAAGGCCTTCCTGTAAAACAAAGCAATAAAAACTGACTTACAATTTGGCCAAGGGTCACCTTGTGTAACCTCTCAGAAGTGTTCATATCATGGTTTTCATACTCAGAACCTCCTAGACCATGTAATTTTCTTCACATAACAACACATAAGAAGCACAAACTAATATTTGAGAGCCTTTCAGACTGACTTAACGGAATGTGTTGAGCAGCTATAATACCTAACAATAAGCCTGTTGCAGTCATCTCACTGACCTTGTCTGTCAATCGATCACTGTTTCTTATTTCTACAGAGTATTAAAAATGCTGCCACATAAAAGATTTAAAAGAGGTGGAGCTAACCTTCCTTATAAGCAATAACCTGTGTGAGGGAAGTGGACCAATGGACTCCACTGTCCTCACACAGGACAGGACAGGACAGGACAGGACAGTGGACCTGTGTGAGGAAATCCCATTCTGGTCGTCTCTCCAGAATGGGATGTCAGGGTAACAGGTCTATAGTCATTAAGAACTGACCTTTGACCTTTCTTTGTTACCAGAATACATCACAATGTTTTCCACTTCACTGAAATATTCTCCTGGGTCAGACTAAGGTTAAAAAAGTGACACAGGCCAACTTCTCGCAGGTCTTAAGGACTCTGAGTTTGAAATCATCTGACCCAGCATCCTCTTTCTGATTCAGTCTTCACTTGACTTCAAAAACAGACAGACAAAAGGAGAAACAAATACAGCACTATATCTCCTGATTTGGTTCAAGAAAAAGTTATAGAAATAGCAGGATATATGGTTGAGGTGTAAAATGAAACACTTGAGATATGGCAGGAAATCTATTGGTGAAAAGATTTTCTTTTTAGATTTGTTTGGCTAGAAGGGAGAGGAGGTGGTTGAATAGTTCCTGAACTGAATCTATTGCAAAATGTATTCATTTCATTGGCTCTGTTCAGACTTCTATCAAGCTTATCCTTCTTCTGCTTGATCCCTGAACACGTGGTTCTTGTTTTGAAGTTTCTTCAAGTGTTTCTTGATAGAAGGTTTTCTATTTGGGGAGGATTTTACTGTTCAGCTGTGGAAGGTGCATCCCAAACAACCCAGGATAGCTTCTTTAACTCCCTGTGACCAGATTCTCACAGTTTGTTTCAGGAAAAATATTATATGTTTTTAAGGCACATAGTGCAATTTTATAGGACAGGCAAATAACTGTGTAACCTTCAGTTTTTCTGAAAAATGCTGTACATGTCATGTTGGTTCAAGTCTTGTTGCCACATACAGAACACACTCAGGAGAACAGAAAATCAGATAAATAAAGTTTATTTTAAAAATGATGAAATATGAGATTATGTGGTTCTTTTCCAGAAGATGTAAGCTGGGTCGTCTGCATTGAGTGATGATGTCAGGGGGGAGTTACTGTGGTCTCTGGGGTTGTGTTCTCCTGCAGGGGTTCTTGAGGTGATCCAGGTTCCCCAGTGTGAAGTCTAGACTGAGTGTTGAAGGCGAATGGAAGAGGCTTGCCGTGGAGGGCGGACAGGTAAATTCTGAGAGGAGAGGTGAGGAGCAATCAGGTTGCCAGCCGTAACTGTTAATGATTCTTCAATGGAGGTGGAGAGGGACTCGAGCAACCAGTGGGTAACTTCCACAGCGTCATGAGGAGAAAACCAGAAAGCCAGGAACTCGGGCTACACAGGGGTTAAGCCGAAGGCATCACAGGAAAACACCTGGGGAAGAGGCAACAGAAAAGAATTAAAGTTTTCTCAGAAAATAACTCAAAGGGTTATTTTGAGTCTAGGCCAGGGCTGGGCAATCCTGGTCCTCGAGGGCCGGTGTCCTGAAACTCTTAGATGTCTCCCTGGTCCAACACACTTGAATCCAACAGCTGAATCACCTCCCAAGTGCAGTCAGGTTCTCCAGAGTCCTGCTAATGACCTCATTATTTGACTCAGGTGTGTTGAAGTAGAGCTACATCTAAAAGTTGCAGGAGACCGGACCTCCAGGCCTGGAGTTGCCCACCCCTGGTCTAGGCAAATGAAGTCTAGGCATAAATTCAAATGGGAAGACTCTCCCTCAATATCTGAATCACCTCATTATGCACCTCCATCCCAGCCTATTGGCGCCAGTCTTCTTCTCATCTCCTCCAATTGTCAGGCATCGCTCCCTTCATAAGGATCTGTCTACACCTGCTCCTCATCTAAGCTTCAAGAACTCATTGACTTCTATTATCATTCTATGGCCACCTGAATCAAAATCAGACTTTGATTCAGATGATTTTTCCACAGAGATTAGAACAAAGAAACATGGATGTCACTGTCCATCAGTATCCAATGTAAACAGAAGTGCTGGTAGCCCGCTAGGTCAGCCCACTAAGAGCTCTGAAGGGCAGTATCCATTTTGCAGCTCTATAAGTGAGAAGAGCTAAATAGAGGTCTGCTGCTTTCATTAACAGGTGTTTCATAACTTTATACTGAGTGCTCCACTTCTCCATTACTGGAGAAATCCTGGGCTACAGGTGACATGTTTACACCCCTATGAGATACCAAAAGATTCAAGGACATGGTCAGAATAAAGTGATCCATTATCTGATATTATGACCTTAGGCATAACATGTCAGGCAAAAATAGACTTAAGATGAGCTAAGATATCATTTGTTTTGCCCCATTTATTAGCACTATTTCAACATATCTCAAAAAAGTGTCCACAAGCAAGAAAATACTTTTTCCCTCCCAAATCAAAAAGATCTGTGTCCAAGTTTTGCCTTTGGCGGGCGGTGTGCTGGAAAGGCTTCAGTGGTTTGCTGTTGTTATAGTTTTCCTGTATCCAAGCTGCATTTCATGTTAAAATATTCATTTGACACAGGGTGTCTTATTGTTTAAGAAAGTTTTAATTTAGTTTGAATTGTGCAGCTATGTTCAACTGAAAATGCATAGACACATGCTCTGTATTGCAGCTAGCAGCAAAATATTTTCCTTTTCCAGCAGCCATTATGCAGTGGTGAAACCATCAGAACAAGCATAGTGTTGTCTTATAAAGAAGTGGGTGGAACTCAACTACAGCTGTCAGGTGATGCAACAATTTAGAATTTTTTAAAACAGGTCGTTTTGCAAACACCAGCGAAACATTTACTTATTCCCAAAAAATGTCTGGGTGTTTACTTCACAACAGTTTAAAATACCATTTCCTGTTGGACCTAAAACATTTCACAAGTTAAATGCAGACAACATTTCTACTGTAAAAAAAAAAAAGAAAAAAAAATCACATAGAAATGTGTGTTTTTTTCAAGTCAATTGTGTACTTATTCTCTTTCAGCTTTACATACCTGCTGTTAATTATTTTGGAGACATGCATCATTATGATACTAATGTATCAATGGTGATAATTATGATAGACCTGGTAATATTTAACAAATGAATGATATGTCATGAGGTACAGTTACTTGTTTTCACCCAGATAACTACTTTGTCTGTTCTTGTATTGTACCATTTTTGTCTTGTTATGGTGATCTTTCCAACTAGCTATGTACAATATTATCTAAATATTTGACATATTTTATTCACACACACCCACACACATACATAACACACATAGATATGTGTATTATAGTGAGTCTGTGTATGTTTTTGTTTTTTATCTTGTGGAACTTCCACCCACATTGGGGCTTTTAGCTATGAAAGCAGGTGGGTGTCTGAGCAACCGCATCCACTCCTGTTCCATCAGACTTGTTCTGGGTGTTTCCTGTGCAGGAGAGGAGATGGGCAGACACAGCAGAAGACTCTGAGGGAAACGTCCTCATGAATAATAATGAAAACTGGGGCCCTGAACGCAGGCTATAAGAGTTTTATTGGTGTGGGATAATCCATACTGTAAGCCTCATCTCTTGGGAACCTGGCTACCCAAAGCTGGTGTCACCCCTAAAAATTTATAGATGCAAAACAGAGAGAAGCAATCAGCTATGTGCTAGTGTCTACAAGGTGCCTTGGAAATTCTGTCCTTAAAAAATCAGTGTGAAAGATGACATGCTGCATCACAGACAGTGTGTCCTACAGAGACCTTAGTCATGTTTACATTCTCTTCTGTCACTGAGGCAATAATACACCGTTTCTCACCCCCCAGCTCTCCCCCAGGGATCAGGTATTTTTTCATGCCCCCCGCCCCCTTCCTGAATTGATTTAATAATTTAATATTTAATAATTTATCTGCACAAACCACTCGTTTGTGCAGATGTTTTATAATCAGTTTAGCTGATTATAAAACAGCTAAAATGACTGATTGTACCTAATATTATTGATTTAAATCTCAAAACTATTTCCAAGTTCAGTTTATTTACTCAATCAGCAACATTTAATCAAGACTGCTAAGCCTGTGGGATTGTCAAAAGAGAAAAAGTGGAAATAATTTGCTGGGATGAGCATTTTTAGACTAACACAGTAAGATTTTATAAAATTGTTTTCATTGTTTTAAGTGTCAGCTTCTTCAGCTCATGTTCCAAAATGTATAATGTTTTTATTTTACATTTTTTGTGCAAAATTTGCAAGCTTGTCACAAACAGGGTACAGCATTTTGCATTCACAGTAAATAAGCTTCATATTTTTTCATTTTTTTTCCTGGCCTTTTTCTGTGAGCTACAGATACATGCTTATGACAGAGCAGGGCCAGACTAAGTTTTTGCTTGTTTGTTTTAAGTACTAGAGTAAAGTTTTAATAATGTTACAATAAAGTCATAATTTTTTGAGAACACTACACTGAGCTAAAATGTGGAATAAAGGGCATCTTGTAAAGTTATAGTTGGCATTGGTTTACAAATAAGAAAATACTTTTAACACATCAGAATCAAATGATCTGCTGCAGGACTTTGAAACAATGTTTAAGCAGCTGCTTGTTAGAATAGAATAGAATAGAATTCAACTTTATTGTCATTGCACTGTCACAAGTACAAAGCAACAAAATGTTGTTGCAGACAGAACCAGACTTGCTGGACTAGTCACGTCATGATAGCTTCATCAAAGCCTTTTTCTTATTAAAAATTATATTTTTAATAAGTGTTGATCAATTTGAACACTGCTGCCACCTAAGGTACTTTTCCATCAGACCGCCTCTAACCGGTTCGGTCCAGGTCCAACTCGGCCAGATTCATTTCCTTTGAACTGATTAATGAAGGAAAGTTCTTATCAAACCACGATGAGTACAATGAGCATTTAGGTTGTTCATGTTCATTTATTTTGTTGACAGTAAAGACAGCAGACAGAGTTATCACTCAAGACTCCCTAGAAATTCCTTTTTTCCCCCCGTCATAGTAGAAAACCATTGAGTACAGTTTGCACTTTTACCCACTGAATGCAACTAACTGAAACTGTCTTCAAGTACTTTGTCAGTGCCAGAGTAACATTTTATAGTTCTCTTACAAAATTGTCGATCATTTAAATGATTTCCCTTTTTAGAATCAATTATAATCCCTTTCTGTAACCAAATATTTGATTCAGTTTCTCAATCAAATAAAAGATACGTCCAATCCAAGCCTTCATTGTAGTTCTGCTTGTCTTTTCTTCTGTTGCCAGCTGCTTTTCTGAGCAGCTATTCTGGGCATCATCTATAAACAAAATGCACCTTTCATACTGAAAGTCTGCAGCTGGTAAAAATCTGAAACTTGTGGCAAAAGAAAATTCAGGTGTGTACTCTGTGCATGATTATTAAGCAAGTTTTAGTTTTGATCATATCATCATTTTTATGCATACTTTCCAACTCCAAGCTGCATAAACATGAATGCTTATTGGATATAAACATATCAGCTGATGTGTATTTGTTTAATGAGGTAGGGTGGGGCATCAGGAGATCAACACCCTATATCAAGGTGTGCATATTTATTATGCAGCTTCTTTTTCTCAGGCAAAATGAGCTGAAAAAGAGATTGAAGTGACTCTGAAAAGTCCAAAATTGTAAAAAGTCTTTCAGAGGGATGCAGCACTCTTGAAATTGCTAAGATATTGGAGCGTAATAACAGAACCATCAATCGTTTTGCTGCAATTAGTCAACAGGGTCGCAAGAAACGTGTTGAGAAAGGAAGACGTAAATTCATTGACAAAGTTTTGAGAAGAATCAAACATGAAGTTACCAGGAACCCATTATCTTCCAGTGCTGTCAGAGTCCAGAAATGCAACCCACCTGGAGTTCCAGAAGTACAAGAAGTTCAGAGACATGGCCAAGGTAAAGAAGGCTGAAACCCAACCACCACTGAACAAGACACATAATTTGAAGACTCTAATATGTTATGAAAATGCATAATTTGTGAAAAAGCAGTGTTGTGATGTTACAATAGTCATAATATATAATTTTTTTATGAGCAGCTGACTGGGCGTACTCTGAATGTTTCAGAAAACACATTTAAAGCAGATTCATTGTTCTGAATGGTGCAGACCAATATTAAAATCAAAGTCTGATTTTCAAAATCTTCAGTAAGTTAAAGAACTAAAACTAAAACTATGTAATTATTTTTGTATTACCCTGCTACCTTGACAACTGATCATTTAATCTGTCCATGCAATTAGTGTGAAAAGGGACACATTTATTTTTTTTTTGACAAGAGCACAGTTGGTGTCAAGTGAAGAAAACAAGCACTGTGGATTGTACACTTTTGAGGGCTTCTCCAAACCATGAAAAATTAATGAATAGCCAGCAGAGATAACAGCGCTACATTTTTAATGCGCCTTGTCACCAGCAGCTCTACTGCAGGAGTCCCCAGAGATATTGATTGGCTGGTATAGAGTGACAGATGACACCCATGGGGGTAAAGGAAGAAGAGAGTGAGTCCTGTTGTGGCTGTTGTCTGCTAAACATACTCATCAATATATCATTAAACATTGACAGCACCTCAGGGCGTTTAATGGGGTGTTTGGAAAAGTGATTGGGTTCCTAATAGCTTGAGCATTGACGATCATCACTAGCCTCATGTATAAAATAGTGCACAGCATTCACACAAAAAATTTTAGTATAGGCAAATTTTGAGAAATGCGACATAAAAAAACAAACAAAAAAAACAGATGTATAAAGTTGTGCACACACATGTGGCTGCGCGCCTTTCCTTTATACGTCCCAATTTCAGAGCACAGCTGCTGGTCTGCCCTGTTGCTACCTTTAAATACATATGAAAATTTGTATAAATTCCCAGAAACTGTCACCATGTGTGCCAATAACCATGGCAATGGTCCCGGCTTGTAGTAGTAAAAGTAGTTTTAATAATAAAAATAATAACATTAGTAGTAATATATTTTATTGCAAAGGTGCTTTTCAGAGCACAAAGGTCACCTGACAAAAAAAATAAATAAAAATAAATCCAAATGGGAAAAAAGGAAAATAAAGAGTTTATTTATTTTATTTTATTTTTTTTTGCCTGAGGAAAAATGCTGATTTATAACAGTTATGAAATGATGAGACCTTTTGGTGATTGGTTGCAAAAACCTTTTACCAGCTCCAAATAGCAGAAACATGTTGGTAAAGCACAAAAAAGACCAGCAATGTTGATGCTGTATTTTTAGCTATGCTATTGATTTTAGATTTTCCAGACCAATTTCAGACAAAGATTGGCTTTTCACTGGGTGCTCCAGCTGCCAACTGTTGCATCACAGCTAGTAATGAGGTTGGACTAACTATAAAATCAAAGAGAGAGTGGTTAAAAGGGGAAGTTTTATGGTGCTGATTGAAATGTGATAATAAAATAAAACATGTTGGACCTCCAGCCATAAAGGACTGAACTACAAGAACTATTAATCCCACAATACACTGCTTTAATTCACTTTAGGTTTCCTCAACCCATTCCATTTCCTCCCATTTTAACCAGTGCCTGTCCTGGTATCTTAAATCTTTTCAGCATGCCTTCCTTTTCCACCCTGTATTTTCCAAAATATGTGTCTCTGTCTCTTCCTCTTTACAGTGCTCTCAGCCTCTCACAACATGGTGGGGTTCTTCCCTGTCAAGTGTAATGTGTTATATAAATACATGTAACCCTACTGCAATCTGTGCCATACCATCTGCCCACATCACATCTTTTAACCTCCTCCAACTTGCAAATATACCCAGTTTACATAGGTGCCTGCCTTGTTCTATTGTATCCTAGCAACCCTGCGATGAATGCAATTTTAGAATATCCTTTTTTACCACTGGGTCCCACCCATGTGGTCAACGATGGACCCTGTCCTAAAGGCCTGGTGTCCAAAAACGTTTACATGTGACCCTGAATCAACAATTATCTCCTCAGTACACAGTCAAGGTTTCAGAGTCCTGATAATAACCTGGTCTCAAAATGAAGTACAAACACATCTATATCAGATGCTGCTGATACAACTGTAGAAACGCTTACAATATTATTTAAAAGACTTATTGCTTACATCAATGACTTCTGCTCAGTCATTTTTCCTTATATGAGTGTCAGTCATTACAACATAAAGTTATGTGTTGCTTTATAAAAAGGAAAATTGAAAAAAAAAGATATGAAAAATAACAGATCTATATCTGTTTTTAAAGGTTTGCTGCCATGAAGCAGCTGTTATGTATTTCTTTGATAGAAATATCCTAATTAATCAAAGCTGTCAGTATTGAGGGCAACACAACAGGACCGGACATTAAGCCAAAAAGTCACAAATGGCACAACAATTATAAGAATACGTGTTTAATTAAATTCAATTTGTATTAATGAAATGTTATATATTGTTTTTTTCATGTGCTGTAGCTGAACACGGCTGCATGCACCTGAAGTGAAAGTAATGGGAAAGCAAAAACAAACAGGAGGAAGGTGTTTCTTTGGAGATAAGGAGTGCTTGGGCTGAAGCTGCATGTGTGGATTTCTGCATAGATGATTTCTGTTTACTTTCCGTATCTTTTTATTAGGTCAAGGTATGAGGCAGGTTCATAGGCCTGGAACAGTAAATCAGTTTACTGAGAAAAAACAGACCAACACAATCAGACTCACATCAGGCTGGACTGTGACTTAATATCACAGATATTCATTTTGGGTTTTTTCTCTTCTGGTGGTTCAGAGGAGTAATTTTAACTACAGGAAAATAATTATATTTATAAAACAAATTCACTGCTTATTTTTAACTAGTTCTATATAAATCCTTGCTGATGCTTGTGATAAGAACTACTTGCATTATTAATGTCAAGAACTTTAGTTTAACATTTCTGCATATTAATTTTGCGCTTCACAGATATTTTTTGTTGCTCTGACTAAATCAATGGAGTCTATAAAAAAAACAGATTTAAAAAAATAGTCTAACTCATAACCTTCCTTTATTTGCTTTACTTATTTTTCTCCACTAAAATGTAGAAAAAAAAGATAAATATTTTGCTATGATGAATCACAATCATGTGAAAGCTGTGCTGCTTCCTACCACAGATACAAACTTGGCTATCAGCATTTTCAAGACTCATATCAACCCTGATATTCCAGCATATTTATGCTTTGTATTTCAGTGGTAAATAATGTGATGCAACTGCAAAAAAGTAAAATCTTGAATCTGCAGTATAAGTTAAACAGTTGAAACATTTCATTCGCAATTTCAAAGGATACTCAGCTACTGAAAGACTCACTTTGTGTCGGAGAAACAATAGCAAACCGTCTCATGCTACGTGGTGCAGAAGTTCTGACATAAATAAAAAAAGACTGTGTGGCTGAGATTTCTCCGGCCTCTTCTTCTACCTCCTCTGTTTCTGGTGCAGACACACTTTGGCATCATGAAACTATTGTCCTCTTTAGAGCCACATATTTTTGTTTGTATATAAAAACATTGCAATGGAAGTGTGTTCATTGTTTTGATCCTACTTAAGTCATAAATGACAACGGCCACAGTGTGGACCTCACCAGTTTCTAAAACCTTTTCTATGCACAGTGAGGACACATACAAGTATTTCACATATGAATTTCAGTTTAGGTAAAAAGCTTTTTCTAATGCAATTATGCATTTCCGAATAAGAAATAATTTCCCAGTAGCTACAGAAACTTCACATGCTTACCTTCTGTGGGGAAGTTAATATTATTCAGTTGCAAACCGTCTATCCGTTTTAGGACCCATAGTGTCAAATACATCCACTTGATGCTCATGAGCTACAAGATACCTTACAACAGCTGAGGTGTATTATCCAACACAGGAGCCTACAACATTGAAAAAAATTAACTTTTCTCATCTTAATGATGAAGCTAAAGGAAACTCTGCTCTACCCTGTAATGTATCACACCTCCTAAATCATTACAAGACAAAGTATTATTTGTCTAACTGGCATGTATTTTTAGTTATGCCAGATAGTTACTAAGCCTGTATAAAATGAAAGATTTTTATTAAATTCCCAGCAAAGTAACCGCATGCAGTCTTCACTTGGGAGGTATAATACTCTGTAAACTACAGATTTTTACAGAAAAGTGAAACAACTCTCTTACTGGATGAATATAACTGAGCATAATGAAAACCAGTTGGAGATGTACCAACATGACTCAGTGTAAAAACACCCCATAATTAAACAACAGCTTATGGAGTCACATTTTTGCAATAATTTAAGTGATGATTGGTATGTTGCTATGGTTAGCCTTTAGGACAGAATGTCTGGTTGTCTTTAGGACTTCTTAAAAACAACTCCATAGTTTGGTGTTTGTTCTGATGATTTCAAATATCTCTTAAGGCAAAAATAAAGTATTCCATATAGCAGCAAGTCCACCACTGAATGTAAATGAGATAAATAAGACAAAGATGTCACTGCTTTGTAGTGGCCTAGTTAAAATCTGTACTAAAACTGGACTGAGATGTTATTTCAAACATGTTGTTCATTTTTGAAGTAAATTCTACATAGAGTGGGACAAGATGCCTCCACAGTGATGTACATAAACACAACCTAACAAATACATTACTCATGCCAGCCTCTGGACATACAAGTGACAATCCAATAAATAACAAAATCACAACAAACTACATCTCAAAATGCTGTGAGTTTGACTATTCCCATGAAAACAGGCCAGAAAAAATCCATCAGATCCAGCTGGTTCTTGTGGAAAAACAGCCTGCTTACTTTTGCTCCAACACAATTGTGTAAGAGTCCCACACTTAGCCAAGTTACACAAGCACAAACACTAAGTAAGCAGATTGAATCTGGGAAGAGTACACTGAATTTGTCCAGCGATAACTGGCCATGTTATAATTTTCTGTACAAGTTTTACAAATCTTCCAGCTCTCTCATCTCCATTAGCAAACACTTACAAGCTGCTCATTTCTGGGTTTCCAACACAGCTCTCCTTATTTTCAAAAACTATGATAAGTAGGTGGGTGTAACAAATGCACACCTCGCCGGAATTTCAGACAGTCTTCTTCAAATTTGCTTCTAGAATGGTTGGCACAGAATATGGATACATTTAATTACAAGCTCTCAGCCTGTTGCTTACATGACATTGTCCAGAAATGTTGCCACGCCAACAGCAGTAAATCAAGCCTGCCTTCGCTACTGAAACTGTATACTTAACTCAATCTTTGATTTGTGGTTTTATACAATTTCTATAAAAACCAAACCACATTGTAAAAGTCAAGGAAGCTGTAATAATTGTAACAGAGAGTATTTTATTATAGTATAACAACTGGCCATGTTATAATGCGTTATTAGCTGAAGGGAAATCAGCCATAAAAATGAAAGGTTTAAAAATAGAAGTGAACATACACTATATGTTACTAAAGCTAATAAGTAGCATGCCAAAAGATGAAAAAACAGCTTAGTTTAATTAGATTTCAATGTGCCATTTACTGTTTACATTGCAACCAATGTACAATATAAACATCACTACTGTTCATACATATGATGAATTAACAATGTCAGCAGATACCACCACTTAGTGGCTGGGACCTGTCTACTGTAAGAATATGTGGAAGTGAAGTTTTGGGACTACAAGTTAATCTTGGTCTCCATCAAAACATGAAAGAATAAAACATGCTCATACTGGCGTGACAATGAGTGGCCTGTTTGAAAAGAACTTGATTTACATGGCAGGGAGTTCTCAATCCTCTCCAAACAAGCACTTAAGGTCTTTTCAGACATCAAATCCCAGTTTTTATTTATTCATTAACTCAGAGTTAGCAGTACTAATGAGCTCAAAGTTGAAAAGGAACTTAAGATCTTAAAACATCGTACAACAACATAGCCACCACCCATATTAATCAAGAACCTAATATGGAATCAGATCATGCTACATAATTGTCCTCATGTGGGGAAAATACAAAGCAAAAGCAGTGTATGTTTACTTCACTGTTGCTGTTGAGGTGTTGCTGCTGCTGATAGTGATGAGAGCTCTGCTGATCTGAGAGTGTACTTGTCGAAAAGACCATAGGAGAGATGGTCACTGATTATAAGGTATATTATGAAATAAGCTCATTTGGTACTGTTTTACCAAACAAATCCTAGTAATATCAAACTGATTCCATAGCAACTCAGCTGAATACTGTTTTACTGTCAGGTGAAGGTGGGGGGAGGCAGGTGGTACCGGGGGATTAAAGTGCGTCACGGTGAAAGTCTAGATCCTGTTTCTTTATATCAGGTTTCCTGACCTATATATTCATAAGGTCAATTATGAATATAAATAAAACCATTTTTTGTGACTTTTTCATCAGATCTGTTTTTATTCACAAACATGTCTATGTTGAAAGAAATAATCTTGCCCATATTATGATAGCTGGAGGGTGCAGTTCCTCCCCTCCCTACACAAAACCTGCTCAAATTTCAGAAGTTGATTAAGAAATGAGGTTTAACTGCGATGGAACTGGCCTTCAGCAGTGATTAGACTCCAAATTGTCTGTGGATTCTTTCACTTTTATTTTTCATCTTCCTTTTTTAAATTATTTAGTATTTGTGGTTGGTACATGATGTGCAGTTCTTTCATCACTTAAGACAAACACTCTCACTTTGCTCTTCTTTTTCGAATTTTAGAGTAATAATCTATAAATTATAAAACCTGTAACATAATCCATTTTTTAAACTAAGAAATGAAAAAATATATTAATCAATTACTCCTCCCTTTTATATAACAGTGTTTGCTTGGGTTTAATATCATTCACTGGAATAAATGTGGGAAGATTTCATGCCAGATGTTCTTGTGTGGGGAAAAAATTAATTAGAATTTCATATTCCTGACTGATAAAGACCAATAGCCGAATGTCCATAACTGTTTTTTCTGAGTTTATCCTACAATGTTTTTCTTCACTCCATTTGTCATGCAGCTTTCAAGGTCCACTGTAACGCAGGAGCAGCTCTACATTTAGCAGAGCTTGTGATCTGATATTGGTTCCAGTGCTAATTAGTAGCTCCCCATTTCCCTGCAAACCTGGTCCATCTGTGTCCTGCTCTGGCTCAGTTCCATTCAGTCACCTGTCATGCCAGGAAACCCACAGTAGTCCAGATGTCCATGCCTCCAACAGTTCTCCTTTCTGTGCTTCTAACTATTTCTTCCTGCTATGAAGAGATCTTTAATCAGTTTTTTGATGGTTGCTCTGAATATTGCTTGGGTTGAAGTCTTAGCTATTTTTGCATTAGTTTTCTAACTAAATTCTGAAAGTTTCGTGCAGCACTGGTGTTCAGAAGATCATACAGTTCCTAAAAGAACTAACTGTAAAGCTCAAATAAAGATAATATTCTAATATTTCTGTTCTATCTATCTATTTGCTATGATTTTATCCCTGTCAGGGTCACAGTTCGGCAGATGTCTGTCCCACAAATGAACAGGCTACACAATGGCTAAGCATGTCCTGTTTGGGGCTACTCTTCTTGCCCACATGCAGAACACCACAGGAGAACCAGTTACCAGTTAAAGGTAGTTTATTTAGAAAACAGGAGTATGATGAACGGAGGGGATTGGTTCCCAGGGGAGCGGCTCTCGGGGTGGACGGCACACTATGGGAACAGTAGAGAGGTGATGAGTTCAGGGTCGTTGGAAAAAA
>CAEFZX010024751.1:0-67061 GCA_903066825.1 Alfaro cultratus | reverse complement strand
TCTTCTTAGGCCTTCTAATGAGCCATCATTTGATCCAGGTGCGTTAAACCAGGGAGAGAACTAAAACATGCAGGATGCCGGCCCTCGAGGACCGACTTTGGGCACCCCTGCTTTACAATAATTAACCCTCAACCATCTGTAAATATCTAAAATAACTTTTCACTACACCGCTATAAATCCCGTTTCTTACACGGACATACAAAGAGACGAAGTTTGTGTCTCACTTTGGCTGTTAAAAGTCCAATGAGGAACCAATAAGCTCTTCTGAGCTAATATTTTAAGCTAATTGATTCACAAGCAAAGCTATGCAGACGCTATTTTGACAAAGTCATGAGTTTGGCATCCCTCCGTGACGACGGGTAGACTTATTGGTTCATGCACAGTTACAGAAAACCTCACTTTATGTTAAACAATTTAAAAGACTGCTAACAGCGCTACTAGCACCTGAAAGCAGAAACAACTCCCTGATAAGATGTAAATAATTATTTTTTTCACAACTGAACCTGTTCTGCAAAGATAGTTTGTGTGTTCTAGAATTGCAATTACCTTTTAAAGCGAGTAAATGTTCTTGTTTTGCCTGATTTACATCCATTTTCGCAGAAAAAACAGTTTACTCTAATTAGCCGCTAGGCTAACAAGTTGTTTATCTGCTAGCTGCCGAACTTTGACACCACAGGAAGTGAAACTCTTCTTCGTCCTCGTCTCGTGATGGAGCACTGCCTCTAGCAGGCCAGAATGCGAACTACAAAAACACAGGAGCCTCCTGTATGTAACCATGACCATACAGGTTGTACGGCTGTATATTTAGTATATTATTAAATTTTTTTAACCAGGCAAGGTTGTTTACATTCCTGTGGTGTTGTACAAATATGTCTACATGTATATTTTCTAGTAAAGAAAAAAACAACAAAAAATCAGTAAAGGAAAGTATGTTTCTTTCACTGCAATTGAAATAAAGTATCTCACAGAAAACATGAGTAACAGCAAATTTCTTTTGTCTTTGAAATTAATAAAGTATTTTTAGATTCTGAAAGAGTTATTTTTTTAAATTGGTCCATGTTTCTCGTTAGAACTCGACGGAAAAAAAAATACCACTACTACTACTACTATTACTACTACTGCTGCTAATAATAGTTGACATATTTTATGTGTCACATTGAAGCATATTCACGGTTAGAATTTCATTTCATTGCTTATGTTTCAAAGAAAAATTGCCAGCTTTACTGAGTGCTGCTCTCCATTGACATCTATTGGCATGTAGTTGCAACACAACAGGCCACCTACAATTATCAGTATTCAGAATACATTTTGGAAATATTGACAGCTAACTGGATATTAAACAGTGCTCTCCCTGATGGACAGAGTCAGAGACAAATATGAAGCATGTAAATGTGGGATGAGCCCTATGTTTATTCTCCAGAGAGCAGCCAGTGAAAAATGTGTAGAGCTCACAATGGATTCGGACATTGTGTGTGTTTCTGGGTTTTGTTTGTCCCCAAATCCTTCCTGTGTTTGTTTTGTTCTCTTAGGTTTACGGGGTTTTTTTGTTTGTTTTTTTAGCTCGGTTTAGTTGACTTCCTGGCTCTGTAGAGTCTTTGTTTATTTTTATACAATCATTATCATAACTCGCTTACACATGTCTGTCTGCATACGGTTGAAGGTGTATGAAGCCAGGGTAACATTTAAAGGCCGGTACATGATTAATATTTCTGAAGCCATTATCATCGTAATGCACTTAGACCAAACTCAAATGGAAAGTGGAAACATTCTTTCACAACAGCGATTCAAGTCATAACTTCAGTCACTGTTTGGTCATGCATACTGTCAGTAGAATAAAAACAGACGATACCAAATCTCATTTGACTTTATAATGACAAAGAAGATACATAAAGGCCACAATGAAGTAATTTTACTGGAAGTGCCACAAGATATGTAAATAGCAGGGTCATTATGATTTGTGTGTGTGTGAAACAATTATATAACCATTTTATGTTTCTAACATGTATGCGGTTAACAGTGGGTGTATCACACATCATAGAGCAGAACGGTGACCGGAGCGCTCAGCGACATGTTGTGTATGATCTGCTTGGAGCAGATGTTTTCATCCTCTTCATCCTCCACGAAGACGGACAGAAAGCGCTCGGGCTCCCAGGGCACTTCCTGAGTCTGCGAGGCCAGCACGCGCACGCAGCTCACATCCTTCCTGAAGCTAAACGTTTTAGTTCCCGGAAGCGCAGACGGGCTCCGCTCTTCGTCGCCGTCACCGCTCTGCGCAGTAAGGAAGGCGTCGATCTCCTGAGCCGTCTCCGTGATGAAGACACGCACGTTCCTTTTGCTGTAGTTGCTCATCTGGCAGGCAGCGCTCGTGTTCCCCATGTTGTTCGGTACGACAGGAAGAACTGAAGTGCAGGACTGGAGGCTGTAACTTTGATATCTGTGAATCATGAAACATTAGAATTTTTTTTTTTGTTTCCGTTCACTTGATTTAATTGTGTTAAATACTGCGACATAAAGTTTTTTTTATACAAACCACGCACGTGCGTGGCTCATTGTGCAAGGCATGTTCACGCGTGTTTAATGTTTAATTTAATCACATTTCTGGTCATCTAAAAGTGAAATTGTCTTTGTTTTTATAGTATTTATCCTGAACATTAACATTTCTACTGTTTAAAAATATACAGACGTGTGTACACGCACACACACATATATTGAAGATTATTATAATAATATAATGTAAATTATAATAAGAAAGACAAAGTAAAAATGTTGTACACAATTTTCCTTCCACACCACAATTATCTGCAGCTTTGTGTTGGTCTGTCACATTAAAAGCAAAAAAACAAACAAACTGCTTTTAAGTCTTTTTTTGTTACAAGACAAGAAATAAGACATTCAATGGATAAATATGTATTTTTTTTGTTTTGCAAAGAACAGTTGTCTAATTTTAAAATACAATTGTGCTTTTCTGACCCTGAGCAGAGCAGCACTTAATGTTAACAGAGCCATTGGTCATCATTCTGTCAGTATTTAAGCTGAACAGAGGTTAATGACACCAGTTGTATATTTGCACGCTCTGTTAAAAGCTATGAAACAAACCTACTTGTTCTCAAAGTGAGTATTTGAAGCTAAGAACTCTTACCTGCTGTTTCAGTGAAGGTAGCAAAGACTAATGTGCAGTGTTTGTCTTCCTCACCAGAGCCTTTGGAGCGATATGGGCACAGTCTGATAATATGCAAAAAGCATCACTGGGTCACATATCGCGTCTGTTTTAGGAGGCTGAAAGCTAAACGTTTCACATCTAAGACAGGTTTTAAAATGAGGCTTTTTATCAAAAGTGAATGAAAGAATATGATTTAGTCAAAATGTACGGTAGAATAGAATAAAAACATCTTGTGGTCTGAACTTTTTATTTGCATAGAAAGCCCAGTTTTAACAGCGGTGAGTATTTTTGGAGAACAATTTTTATTTGACATCTTGGAAGAAAACACCTTATAGTGCCAAAAATCCATCTCAGTTAGAAGCACAAGACTGAAAATAGTAAGTAGGAGAAAACAACAACCAGAGGCCCTGCCGAGGTTGATCCTAAGTTTTTAATGTCACGGTTTGCTTCTTTTCTTACGTATTTCCTGTTAAAGTTTCAAATCAAAACAAATTACGTTGGTTCCCTGACGGGTTTGGAAACAGAGTGGCAGAAGAAGCTTGACATCACGAGAAGCAATCTATAGAACCCGAGTCACAAAGTCACAGATCCGAGTGACGTGTTTCACCGTCACCATTTCTCTACAAGCCTTCATCGAGCAAACAGCTTCTTACCCTCACAGCTTGAAGAAATCGGCAGAGAGATAAAACTGAAGAATATTTTAACGAGCAGGTTAGGATAGAGAAGTGGACCATGTCTGAACAAGTCGGGTCAGTATTTACAGGGACAGGGAGAGAGATCCTTTGTTGTTTTTTGTAATTCTGTAACATCTAAATAACCTACTGAATTCAATATAACAACAGGAAATTGTAGAGTTTAGTTGTTTTTTTTAACAATAGTCTCTAATTATGTAGAAAACAAACTCCTTAATATTAACCTTATCAGTCAAGTTTAATTAATCTACAATCAGTAGCTAACTGTAGTTAACTGTAGTTAACTGTAGTTTTCCCCAGTGATTCTGCAGAGGTAAAATTACTCCAATCAGACATCATAAAGGCTTCATTATGCGATATGACATAACAGAAGACATGTTTATAGATGTGTTTTTAATAATGCATTACAAGTTTCATCACCAACAGTGGTTTCACATTTTAAGGTGTCTTGCAAAATGATTTGTGCTCCTTAAACATTTTCCACATAACAGCCGCAAATCTCTGAGCAGTTCCAAGAGACTTCATGTGAGATTAACTTAGATCTAGACTTTGACTAGGTCATTCCAAAACATAAATATGCTTCAAAATAAAGTACTATTTTGTAGTTGGATGTTTCTCAAAGGTGAAACCTCACCAGAGTTTGAAGCATTTTACAGTGTCTAGGTGTAGATAGGTAGAACATGGGTAAGTATTTTGGAGGATGAGCATAAATAATAATAATAATAATAATAATAATAATAATAATAATAAATTTTATTTATTCCCCTGGGCAGCTTTAGAGCCAGCGAAGGCGCAAACACCAAACTGGAAAATATAACATATTTTTTACTATAAGAGTTCATCATATATTTTATTTCTAAAGGTGCTTCTATACCTTAAAAAAAAAAGACAGTTTTTGGTGGATAATTTAAACATGATATATGACTAAATTATATGGTATTAAATGGCAGCTTTATATCTTCATACGTCAGGCCGAGTTCAGTGAAGCCCAAAGATTCGAGGAGCTCCGTCTCCTCCCAGGAGCTCACCGAGGAATTCGACCACACCCTGCCAGAGAAGAGGGTGAAGTTTGACAACGACTGGAACTATATAGAAAAGTTTGTTAGGGAGGAGCTCAGCCCCTCTCCTAGTTCGTTACGGACGCTTCCTCTTCCTCCACAAATCATAGAATCTCATGATCCTGAGATCTGGATGAGTTCAGGGAATAAGGAGGATTCAGAGAGCTCCGTCTCTGACAGCAGCACCCTAACCCTAGCGACGAAGAAGAAAGTGCTCAAAACTGGGGAGTTTGTAGATGGCCTTCTTACGGAGAGTTTAAGGAGTGACAAAGATTCAGAGAACTGTGTCTCTAGTAAGAAGTTCATGGAAGAAATTAACTCAACCCTGCAACAAGTGTTTGAAAACAAAAACTGGACTAACAGGGACAATATGGAAGACCTTGTTAGGAAGAAGCAGTTCCTCCCTCATCCTCCTCGTCCTCTTCCTCCTCCTCCATTACTGACACCATATACTTCTCCTACCTGGCTTGCTCCACCACAGTCCCACACTAACACTGTACTGACTCAGGGTGGAGTTCAAGAGCACATGTTCAGGCTTCCACCTCCAACATTTACCCATCATGCTCCTCTTCCTGTTCATTCGCCTGTCATCCGTGCTCCACCAGGGGTCACCAGTAACACCAACGCTCCATTCAGTCTGGGAGCACAACATGATCACATGTTCAGGCCTCCAGCTCCAACATTTACCCATCATGCTCCTCTTCATGCTTATCCGCCTATCATCCGTGCTCCACCAGGGGTCACCAGTAACACCAACGCTCCATTCAGTCTGGGAGCACAATATGATCACATGTTCAGGCCTCCACCACCAACATTTACCCATCATGGTCCTCCTACTCCTCTTGTACTGCCTGCCCTACAACAGATGACTATACGACCCCCTGCCCTGCCAGCAGGAGGCGATGACAGTCAGGAACTGGTGAGTCAGTGACAGAGACAGACAGATGCCTTACCTCAATAAATATGCTAATCAATTAAGTATTATTTCATAGTGCAGCAGATAATTGTATAATTCCGTAAAATCTTCATCATCCGGATACAAGAACCTATTACAGCACTAATTATTGCGAGTGGTGGGAACAGGTAATTAAAAAGCTTGGGTTCATTAACAACTAACTCGCTAAACAACAATCTTAGCTACAGCAAGGCTAAACCGCTAAAAACATTAAAAAAAAACCTCACAGAAACTAACGCCTAGCTGCTAACAACATAAACAAATTAGCAGAAGAAAATGCTAAAACCGCATTATAATATTAGCTGAAGCTAATATTAGCTTCAGCCAGTTTAATGGTTAACCAACCATTAAGACAACTGTCTTACGACAGCTGTCCAAACTATTAAGATCACTCTCTTAAAGGTTAGTCTGAATAGTTAACCAACCAATTAAGACACTCTTAGTCTTAATTGTTAGCTAACAATTAAAACTACAGATGACTATACGACCCCCTGTATAGTCATACAGGGGGTATGACTATACCCCCTGTATGACTATACAGTCATACAGTATAGTATGATACTGTAATCATACTAGTCTGAATGATTATAGTAGGTTAGTCTGAATGGCCATTCAGGCGGTTAAAAATTGTCTTAACCAAAACCAAATGGTTAGCAAAAATTGCTAGCCATGTCTGAATGGCTAGCTAACCATTCAGACAACTAACCATTAAGACACTTGTCTTAATGGTTAGTCTAAATGGTTAGCGTTAGCTAACTGTTGGTTTGAGACTTGCAAACGGCAAAGTCCTTCATTTCTGATTTTGCTGCATGTTATTGGGTTTGTGGGGTCCAGCAACCTGGTGGGTTGATTTCAATCCCAGCAGCTGGTTGTAACGCACTTATTTTGTGTTTTTACCTTCAGAATCTGCACAGTTTATCCATACGTTATCTACCTACAAATGTAATGCTACAACCAGTTGGAGTCCTGTAAGTAATACACATATAAAGACCAACAACACTTTAAACCTGTGGAGTTTTTGTTTGTATGTTTACACAGTCATGTTACTGTGATTCTGTGCAGGAATGGCGAAATCTTGTACAAGGTTGTCCAAACTCCACTGAATGTCAACACCTCAAAGTACCTTTTTTAAAAATGGATTCCTTCTAGTTGCTTTCTTATCTCTTGTTGTGTCTCAGCTGATCAGGTTTCTGTGTTCTTACTTTTTTCTCTCTGCTGTACCTCACGACAGACCCAGCAGACGAGTCAGAGACAAGCGGGATGATGGCCGACCGTACATTAAAAAGCCACCAAACGCCTTCATGCTTTTCCTGAAGGACTTTAGACCAAAGGTGGCGTCTGAGCTCAATACCAACAGAAGTAATATGGTGAATAAAGTTATGGGAGAAATGGTGAGTCAGACTGATCCTGAACTTTCAGGAAATCTGCATCCAGTTGGATAAATTTAAGATCATGTTGATGTGGTTTTGTTCAGTCAACACTGAAAAAAAGAGAACGGAGCTCCGACTTAAAGAAAGAGAGATAATTTGCTACATGTAATCGAATTAAGCTTAATTTATTTACATTTATTTAATATGACAATGTAATAAAAGTAATTGCATAAACTTAATTTGATTACTTGTAACAAATTAACTGTAATTTCTTTTTTATTGGATCTCCAGTTTTCTTTTTCCACTGCAAGTTCACCTGTGTTACAACTTAAAAAATAAAAACAGGAAAGTAAAACTGCCAGAAGTAATAATAATAACACTAATAATACCATCTATTGATGAAAGTGAGGAAGTTCAACTTCATCCCTCATGAGCAGAGCAGAGTCTGAAACTAAATCAAATGCAGTAAAAATAAAATAAAAGTTGGAAAAACTGAAGAAGCAAATAGTTTAATACTCCTGGTTGTGTGTGTTGCATCAGCTGGACTGGAACTGACATGGTTCTGTCGTGTTTCCACAGTGGAACAGTTTGCCAGTCGAGGTGAAGGCCAAATATTTCGAGAAGGCCAGACTGGAACAAGAGCTCCACCAGCAGAAGCACCCTGGTTGGTCCATGAATGAGAACTATGTACGTCCGTTCTGCTCAAACATGGTCGCATCGCCAGCTTAATGCTGATAAAACACTGAGACCAGAATTAGATCCTTCCAACTCAAGTCTGATAAATTTCACTTTTAGGGCAAGAAGAAGAAGACCTCAGAGAGCAGGAGTAGAAGCAGTATCAGCCACAGCAGCAGCACTAGCAGCAGCAGCAGCAGTACAGCCTGTAAGACTGATTTCTGTTCATCCCTGCATGTGTTCATATGATGAAAATATGAAATATGCTCAAAATGAGTCACTTTGGATAACATGACTGTTAATTCTGTGGAGTTTAAATAAATGCATTTAATTAAACTCATGCCTCTTGAACATTTTCCAGCTTTCTCACAAACACAACCCTCAGTTTGTTTCATTAAAATTTTTCCATTTGCACACTTAGTTCTGACGGCCCTTAAAAACTCGAGTTTAACTCTTAAGCATGAACTGTTCACTCCACAAATCAAACTTTTGTGGAAGAGTGACAAGAAGAAAGCCGCTGTTGAAAGACATTCATAAGGAATGCCGTTTACATTTTGCCACCCGCCATGTGCGGGAAATGACAGATGTGTGCTGGTCGAATGTGACCGACATTTTCAATCCTACATGGATTATACTATTAGTGAAGAAAAACGTATAGGTTTCCTCTAGCAAGATGGATGGAGTTAAATTCAGGGCCGTCCTGGAAAAAAAAACACGTCAGAGGTTGTAAAAAAATTGAGTCTGGAGCTGAGGTTCATCTTTCTGCATGACAACAAAACTAAGAGAGAAACATGGGCTAGTCAAAGTCCAAATCTGTGGCAAGACTGACTGTTTTATACTAAAAATAAAATCTGAAAAAAGAAAATTCAGCCTGTATCTATAGTTTCACTTGAAAAGTGCTTCCACAAAATGTTTTCATACAGGGTCTAAATATAAATGAACACTATATTTTTTGCAGTTTTTTTGTTGAAAGAAAGACATATAAAACAATTAATTACTTTCTTTTCTCTTTACAGTTTGGCATTGTTTTGTGTTGCTCTATCATATTAAATCTCAAACGCAGTAAACTGAACGTTGAGATTTTAACGTGACAAAATGTAGAAACGTTCAAGTCATGTGAAAACGTTTGTGAATCACTGAAACTCAAAAGCTTTCATTTAACTCTTGTTAGGTATTCAAAAGATATTCAAAAGTCTCTTCATATGCAGAGAATGTACTTTAGAAAGTACAAACACAAGATTTTCTGGAATGTTTCTTAACAGGAAAAAAATAATAATTTTTCTCATTGAAAAAGCTCAAGTCTCCAGATTTCAGAAGTCTTTCAGTTTCAAACTATTTTTAGCATCTAGTTAAAAGAGTTGTCATGTATAAAATGTGACATTTTGTACATAAACACCTAAATAATTGTATTTGCTAGTTTTATCTCCCGCTGACGTTGTATCCTTTTTCTTTATAGACACTCCAAGGCCAGTCCAATTTCTCCACTTAATCCCAGACTCCGCCTCGCAGTCGGCCCAACTCCACCGAGGGCCCAAAGCAGAGACTGACTGAAGACCCCTCTTCTAGTTATGACAAAGTGTTTTGCATTTTAAAAGCCTGGTTTCATGATTTAACACCAATCCAACAAAGAAATGAACAATGTCACAGATGGTGTTTTTCTTAAGCCGCACATTAATCACTTTGACTTTTTAACTAAACACATAAGAGTAAAAAGATTGTTGAATGCAGTTTTTTTTTTTTTTTTTAGGAATTATTTGTTTGCAAGTGGGCCTCAGAGGTCCACAGAAACAGATGCTGTTTGGAAGACGAACAAGCAGAAACTCAAGAAGTACAACCTTCCTGTCGTAATAATCTGAATGACTGAGAATTTACTCCAACATAGGCAAATTAATCTGCCAGTGAAACTATCCCTGTTAAAATCAATATTCAAGAATTACTGACTTAAAACAAATCTTGCTGAAAAGTTACGTGTAACTTATTTTGTCTTATTTCAAGGGTACTAAGATATTTGGACTAGAAACTAAACCTGAGATATTTGGTGAAATGTTGTGTTTTTCTTTCAGTGTGCTTACACAGAAAAAGACAATATTCCACAATCCCAGTGTTTCTATTAAACAATAAGATTAGAAACGCAAAACCTAATCCATTAAATTAGAAACGCGAAAAAAAAAAAGAGGTCACACATGAAGTGAGTTTGTCCACGTGATAAATTATGAAAAAAACCATCATCCTCCTACCACTTCCTGTTGCCTTCTTCGTCGTTTCTGATGTGGACAAACTGCGCAACAATTAGTTTTTTTTATCTCTAAGGTTTAACACTTTGGAGTGCAGCAGGGTTTTGCATACAGGCAAAGCAGAACGCCGCGGAACAGATAGAACCCGTACCGCGGATCCTCTGCTTCCCGGGGCAATGAGGCCGTGGCTGCTGCTGGTCTCTCTGCTCCTCTCTGACCTGAGTCTCCTTGGAGACGGGGACTGGATTATGGATTACTTTTACTGGCCCTTGTGCAGAAAGCTGCTTGTCGGCAGACCCAGGGCACCCTCTGAAAAACCTCACACTGCGCACAGCTGTCCGGACCTCCACAAGTACTGTGTGTATGTGGCTGAGCAGCAGATGCAAAGGAGCCTATCTTTTTACTGGACACACAGACTCCATTATTCTAACCGGGAACTGGCGAGAATATTTCAGGGGATTCGTTTTCCAGCGCTGGTATGCTTTTTTCCCTTAATGATAATCTAATGCAATCTCTCATCTGATTATTTAACTGTTGGATATTGATGCACTGAGTAACAGAATACGGCTTGGGTCTGCTGACATGGCCACACTACTGCAAAAGCAGCCAAACAAATTACACTATCTATAATTGGGAAGCAGATATGAACTCATTTTGAGGCATTTTCCTATAATCCCAAGCTGATATTTGCAGAAACTTATGACACGGAGTAGAATTTTGAAGGATATTTACCATGTGTCAAGAAACAAAATATCATTTTTGTTCCATTTCTAATACATATTTTCAGTCCAGTAGTGAACAGCAAAACTCTGGTACATTTGTTTAGTGGACAAAAAAAACCAAAAACCCCTGAATGCAAAATGTAGAATTTAATGAGATTTGATGGTTTTTTTTTTGTTTTTAATAATGTAACTGTTTGTGTTACATCTTAACAAAGTGTTATGTTTATGCAATGCTGTTATTAGAATTCATCTGACTGGTAAATTAGATGTAATTTAACTCCGGTGTAAGTATAGAGCCGGTATGGTTGTGGCAGCGTCATGCTGTGGGGATGTTTTCCTTCGGTCGGGAAAAGGAAGCTGGTAATAGTAGTTTCTAAAAAAAAAACTACAGCTGTAAATTCAGCAAAAAAGAAAGCTTCTACAAATTATTGACTGAGGTCAATTCAGTGCAAATGCATGCCACACTTTTCAGATTTTTATTTGGAAAGAATAATGATAATAATACAAAAAAACATGCATAAGTTTTTGTGTTGAAGTCACAGCTGTGCACTGCTTTATGTTGGTCAATCTCATAAAATCCCCCTCAAGAGACATTAGAGTTTTTGGTTAAAATCTATGACAAAAAGTAAAAAAGTGTATGAAAACTTTAAGGGACAATATTTTGAGAGAGAGAGCGAGAAAGAGAGGGAGACCTAAAAACTAAAAAAATTAGCTCGTAGCTCTAAAGATGCACAGTGGAACCGGACCAAACTTTGGACATGTCTGCAACGAAACAAACTCAAGGGGTCAGAATTTTTTTTTTTTTACTGCATTTCGTTTTGCATTAAGAGTTCTGCATGAGTCAGAACTTTAATGAAGCAGAACCTTAATGCAATTTGGTTAAAAATAAGAAATATTCCACATTTCACACACATCCCAGAGTAGTGGGTTACCCGGTGGAGGAAAATTCAGGCGACTGCCAAAAGTCAAGATGGATTTTTCCTTTGGGAGCCATGACTGTTAAAAGATGTCAACTAAATGTATACATATATGTATATATATTAGCATGGAATAGGGTTGACTGCACAAGAAACCCCCATGTGACTCTAAAATGGGGTCGATGTGGTTTTTTAGCGATTTTGCAACTAATTTCTCCTTCTGTCATTTCAGGCTGTGGCTTCTTTAAATGGAGCAGGGAAACATTTTCCAGCATTTCTGGAAAAATCCAACCTTCTACCTGCCCTGCATGTCATAAACAAACCTATTAAGATTCCCATAGATGTAATTATAAACAGCCTTGATTTCCTGTCGCCCTCGTTGCGTCCGCTGTCCAGCCGCAACTTTCCATATTTCTTACTGGAGAAATCCGAGCTGCACCAACAACTTATTCCCGATGCTGAGTTGCAGAAAATAGGAATCCGCGCGGCAACAGCGCTGATTGTCGTCTGCAGCTCTAACAGAGAAGTGAAATCGGCAATGAGGATTAAGAAAACGTGGGCAAAAGATGTTGCGGAGCCAAAAAACATACAAAAAGACAGAATGTGGAAAGGAATGAACTTAAAAGAGCCTTTACAGTCAAAGATCCAGACACACAAAGACAATCTTTTAACTTTCAAAGAGGATTCTGCTTTGCAAAAAAGTCTTTGGGAACAACTTTCTTCAAAAGCTGCATCTAGTAGGGATGCAGATAGAGTTTACTTTCAGGGGCAACCCCTGCTGGCATCCAAAAAGAACAAAGGATACATATATAGGTCATGGTACGCAATAAGGCCGATCACGGATAATGATATTGAATATTTCAGGAAGGAGTTAAACACAAAAGAAGCTGAGCCGCACTCCCCGCAGGGAGGGAAGGAAGCTGAAAATCCGAGCGCAAACAGAGAAAAAAATGGAAACCAACAGATTTTAGCAAGCAGGTTACAAATTCAGCGGACGCATCAAGCAAATTATGCAGAAACCGTGCCATCTAAAACAGACAAATCCAAATGTAAATGCCTTGTAGGGATAGGTAGCTTGTTGAAATTGTACCTAATAGACACAATGGAGATGACTGATATCAGATTAGCTAAAAAAGTATCAGAAGTTACTACCACTGAAGAGAACGTTGCTTTTAGAACCACTGAAGAGGCAAAAACAACAGCAGCTGAATCAGTGATACCAACGGCGGCTTCAGTCAAAGAGATCCAGACCGAAACTACAACAGCGAGGCCTCTGACCGAAGCAACCACAACGAAAATGGTGATCCAAGACACGACTGAAGTCTTCAGTCAAAGCAGCACCACTGACATGCAGCCCAGCGGAGCCCAGACTACGCTACCCGGCCCAGAACATGAAACGGACTCTGAGCCAAGATTCAAGAAACATACAACGGCCAAGGCACGAGCTACGTCTAATGTCCAGTTCTCCACTCTCCGAATGAGAGACGACGGACGGGTAGTTGCAACGAAACACGGAGAGGACGCAGAGGACGATGAGAACTGGGCTGGAGAGGACAGGAAACCCAGTCTGGTCCATCATGGAGGAGAATCACAGACCTTTTCAAAAAGTTCAGAAGACATACGAAAGGAGGATGCAGAAAAAGATATGAAGGTAAATGAATCGTACAACAAACACTCTGTTATTTCAAAAGAAACATTAATATATTGATGTCTAATCATTTCCATTCATTGGTGGAGCATAATATTTTTTTAATTATTGAGTGTAGAGTAATAGTTCCTGCCATTGCTTTGCATGGCAGGCCCTAATTACGGGTAAACACAAGAAATGAACATGTATTCAAAGTCAAGAAGAAAGTTATAACACCCTACTGACCCGTTGGCCAAGATGTTCCTGCTAGTCATCTTCCAGTTGCAGGGTTCAGTTCAGTTCAGTTCAGTTTTTTTGGAGGACAAAATTAGATTCTGCCCAAGTAAGACCAAACTGTACCTGCCTATCAAACTTCACATTGCATCTGTCGTGTTTTCACTTTTGCATAAGAGGAAAACAAAAAAATTAAACAAGGCACACCTCTGTGTAACAGTGCTGAAAACCAGAAGTGAAGAGATAAACACCAGGACAGCTTCCTGACTAGAGAGAAAGCAACAGAGGAGTCTTTGTGAGTGTCCTGCTGGCATCAAGGGAGCCATCCACAGTCTGAACTTTATAACAGAATTCTGCCCTCTGGTGGACAGAAGAGAAAACACAAGCAAACCTGATCTGATGTTTATTAACCTGTAGGTCAGCAGCAGGGATCATTCTCATCATTTACCTTCTACGCAGGCACCTGACGGCCCCGCCCCGCTCTGCAGAGGTCTGATCGACCGCACCGAGGCCGGGTGGGCACACTGCCTGGAGAGGCGGGGCGGACCCCCATCCCATCCGCTCCCTGCATGGGAAACTGCAGATGTTAGAAAGCTGCAGAAAGACCCAACAGGGGGAATTAGCCAAACCCCTCTCGTCAGTGACGAAGAGGATCACTTCTATTACTTTGACGGAGTGCTGAAAAGAGTTCAGAACAATGTGCAGGTCTTCCACAGCAGGCAAAGACGAAGGAGACGGAGCTTTAGAAGCAGAGGGGGGAAAAGAACGACATGGGGAGAATCTCCAAAGCTACATCCAGAGGCTTATTAAGAGAAACCAAGTCGACATGATTATTGCACAAAGCTTAAGAGTTAAGGTTAACGAAGAAAATACTCAACAACTGAACGTGTTTCCTACAACAGCACCCCCTACAGGCCAGTTAATGAAATGCAAACGTCAGGTCTGTTGAAATGGCATTTCCTCTTCATTAAACTGAGCAAACAAGGAGAGACAAAACAAAACTGAGGAGGCAGACATATTTCAACATGTTTATCTCTGATATGTGTCTGGAACAGACGGAGCATGGTGATCGTCAGACTAAATTGTCAGAGGAATTGTCCGAATAAAAGAAAAACTTTTTATGTGCATTTTCACTTAAATGTCATTATTTAAGATTAGCACATGACAGGTCTTGTGTAGACCAAAATTAAACTACATTATTAAACTATCCACAAGCTTTGAACTTTTCTCAGATTCCACACCAATTCAACCTAAAGTTTCAGATTGTTTCGTTGGGATTTTATGTGGATTTTCAGTTTCTCTCCAAGGAAACAGAGGGAAAAAGAAAGGGAGAGACATCAAAGTTTATCTGAAACCAATAGGAAGATCCTGGCTTCTATAACAGCCTAATAATGTTATGTCCCGGAAAAACGCAGCGTTTTTTTAATGTAAAATTCAGTATGTATGTTATTATCTCCTCCCCTGTAGCTCCAAACACAAACAGCGTCCTGGGAAAACGGAGACAAAATGGAAACCAGGCTGTGTTTTCTCTCAGCAGATTGTATATTTTGTCTGCAGTCGTTTCTGTTGGAAAATGCATTAAAAATTTATCTTCCAGTCCAACAAGAGGAATGAAAACAATGAGAAGAAAAAGGACAGCTCGTTTCTTTCCTCAGCGCAGCGGCCGTGTGGAGCGAAGCACAATTGTTCCACAAATTCCGATTAAACAGAAAACAATATTCAAATTAGAAAAAAACAAAAAAACAATTCAGAACAGAATAGCTGTTTCATTTTTCTTTGTGTACATAGCCTATGTTTTAAGTGCTTCGTCAAATGTTTTCTTTTTATGGCGACATGCAAACTGCCGCATTGTTGTTTTATGATGTTTCATCTGCAAACGTTGCCCGTTTTGTTTGACTTGAAGGAAAAAATTTTCTAAACATAAACATTGGATTTATTGTTTGGTTTTACCCCTTTAGAGCCACAGTCGTGCAGAGCTTTGGGAAGATTTACAACCCTGTGACATTTTTTACATTTTGCCACATTAATGTCTCAAAAAACATGTCTATGTTTTTGCGGTAAACAGGAAGTGGAGTGTAGTTGGTGTTTGATTTTAAGTCAGACACATTTGGAGGACAACATTTCCTCTTATTCTCTTTTGCAAAGAAGCTGAAATGCATTCAAGTTAGCTGGAGAGCAACTTTAAAGAGTGATCTTCAAGTCCTAACATTGATTATAAACAACATTTCAGTCTGGACTTTAACTAGGCCATTCTAACATATAAATATTAGATTAAAAGAGTCTGAATAAGGACACATATCTTTTTTTCCCCCTGCAGTATTACTGTGGCCCTGACGTAAGCGATCCGAGTGTGGCCTAGAATTCCCAATTAGCATTCCGGAAATTTTTCTGAAAACTCAAAATGTTTTCAATTTAATAAAATGTTTTCATCTAGCTCAGAAAGATGCCAGTACCTTTTTGCTCCCTTGTTCTAATTAAGCGAGTGTTAAGGAGTCGTCTGTTGTTAACCGCACGGTGGCTGGTAGGTTAGCTTGACCTTGTGTCCGATTACAAGGTCCTGTTGGAGGCTTTTATCTGTGAGACACACACAGACTCTGCTCCGGGAAAATGAAATTTGGCTCCAGTCAAAGCAGAAAAGAATCCCATAAAACGAGTGGATGCCACCTACTTTTCCTTTACAGAAACTATGAATGGGGTATATAAAGCCTGCTTTCCTCTGCGCTGATTGGTTTAAGGAAGTACTAAAAAACTCTGCACGTTCCTGTTTCTGCAAGGTGACCCTTGACAGTAGGAGGTCAGGCTCAGAAATTGTTTTATGACTAAAAAAAAGCGGTGCGAGGGAGGTGGGAAGAATTTTCTCTTGTAAATGATTTTTGACATTTACAAAAATGTGATGAAGTTAAACTTAAAATAAACATCAATAAACTTGTGTAGATGCAACAAAAACAACACAGAACTGTTTAAACATTGGTGATCGGCCAAAAATCGGTGCACCCTTAAGTACAACCACAATCTTTAGCGCTTTTCTTCTTCTTCTTTCCAATAGACCAAAACAAAGGAGAGCATAAATGTAAAATGGAGGGAAATTACACTTTTGTATTTATTCTGCTTTAGGTCGCCTAAACAAACAAACAATACAACAATACAACTCGTGTATGATCTTACCTTCATTTTTATATGAAGTCCACGCGCCTATCCTTTTCTACAAATGTCTGTCACTCTGTTGTAAAAGCAACAAAAGTCCTTGTTTCTGTCTCATTTTCTTTTCATTTACAAAAACAAACAAACAAAAAAAAAAAACCTGCCAGGCATATACAGAAAAGGCCTTGAACGGTTCTATTCCATTCGTATTTTCTCTATTTTTGCTTTCCGTTCTTTCCATGCGTAGAACACCTGTCGTCAATGGGACTCAGCACTGCCCCCTATCGGTTAGGTGCTGTACTGCCTGCCTCACGCTGCGCATTTTCACTGCATATTTGTGGCCGATCGTGAAGACTATGTATGTCACACACATTCATTAAATATATTCGATAGATTGCGGAACGTCAGTATATACAGAACATGTGTAACTAAACAAGTATATTGGCGATATTAAGAGAACAGCAATGAGCATGCGCCAACTGCCTGCCTTCATTGACTTTGTGACACAGCGCCACCGGAGGTGAGGCACAGCACTGCACTACGTCGCCCCGGTCTTCTTTCTGTATTTCAATGGGCAGTGCGTAAATTCAGCGATTTTGACCACAAAAATGTTATTACCAATTAAAACGAATTTAGAGAAAAGTAAATGGACAAATGGATTTTCGCTCATCATTTTTTTCTTCCACTTTACTTCTCATGCACCTATTTAACTTGCAAGAATTAAGCAAGTCACTGGAGGAGCATTAATGAAGAAAGAGAAAACAGCTCAGGTGGAACACTGTAGACATGACAAGTAGGCTAATAGTCTGGCCTCTAAAATTCTCAAGTATAAAGGGATTGTTGAATGAAGCTATAAGTTTCATCCAAGATGAATGAAACTAAATTCATGTTGTTCAGAGAAAGAACTATAAAAAGGCAGGAACAAACTCCAATATGATGAGGTTTACCGACTTCAACCTGATATTTGTTTACAGACATTCTGCATCCAATCTGACTGACAGGACATCTGTAGACGTGAAAAAACGTCCAAAAGACTAGAAGCTTTAATTGCAGTAAAGCATAACTTTAGTGTTTAATAAGATGTGATTTTACACGTTTCCTTTAATTAAGAACCAGTCGGAGATATCTCTGTAAATACCAAATAGTGAAGACTGATTTAAACTCTTACCTTATCATACGCTAATTAGGAGCATTTGCAACCTCCTGTTTAACAGAACACACTAAGAATACCACTAAGAGACAAGATAATTGGTAGAGCTGTGAAAGCATTAACATCTGTGAATCCTGAAAATAAATTTTAAAAAAAAGAAAAGAAACCGGTGATACTTTTTCCAGAGAAGCAGCAATTAAAACACTCATTTTACATTTACAACTGTACAAAACATTTATTTGAACTTAATGTAAAAACAGCTTTGTTGTATTTACATCACTTTGTATTTAAAGATCCATGACAACCAAACAGTAACTCAAGGAGAGGGGCGGGGGGCGTTTAATGGTAATCTGGCAATTACAGAACTTAATGGAAATTAACTGAACAGCTTAGACTTGCACCAAAGGCATATAAAAACAGAGATATTAATAAAAAATTCTGCAGACACACACACACAAGCACACAGGATGTGGTATGGAGTAAACAAGAGAAATGAATCATTTTCCCTGCTCTGCTGCATCAGGCCAACAGGAGAACTCGGCTGAAAAATGGATGCAACAGACATGGAAAAATAAAACAGGATGTTTAGAGTAACTAGAAACGGATGCAGGCTGCAGTTTCATGGTTTTGTCAATAGATGGCAGTGCCAGCACTGTAGCATCAGTCATCAGCAACAATATATAGCTCTAAATCTGTGCTTTTTACAAAACAGTATGCAGAAAAAAAAGGGGATAAACAAGAAAACAAAACAAGCAAAAAAAAAAAATTAAAACAAATCAACCTGTTTGTGGTTGATGAGCATAACTCATTATATTCACTTTGATTTCTAAATCCATCTGCATATATAAATACATTTCTAAGGCTTGTGGATGCACATGCATGTATGTGCACAGGGTGAATTTTTAAATCACAAAATCTGAGCTTCTTTTTATATCCAGAAAAGATTTCCTTCATCTTGCATCACCAGGAAACGCCGTGTAACCTGCCCCCGTCTCTTGGATTCGGGCGACGGGGTCACGCGTTCAGTCGGCTAGCCGAAAACGGGTTGAATGTCCGAAGTTAATGAAAATTTTATTCGATGAGATACATTCTGCTTTAGGCGTCATGGAAACCTCCAATCTGTCCTGAATACGGAAATCAGTTGATATTTAAAAAATAAAAAAAAAAGTAAAGCGTGATCTGCTCACGGATCACACTTGACGCGCAAAGCCGGATTGTCGTTCTGAACCTAGTCCGACAAGCAGGAACAGGAAAGAAAATAAAAATATAATTAAAACAAATGCTACATTTTTTTTGTCGTTTTTGAACGTGAAAGGATTTGATCTCAGTCATTTCTTCTTTTTTTTTTTTTTTTTTGCCCTGTAGGGATGTCACAATGACCATGTGTTTTTGGCAATGGTATAAATAATCACAGATAATAATCCTCTCAATAAATATGACAATAAATAGAATGACCTCTGAATTTCTCCAAGTCGCCACGGAAACGTCGAGGCGACCATCGACGCATGCTCCGATTAGAAACGTCCTGTAAATTCCTTCTACAGTGTTTGAAAGTGAGAACACTGAACACGCAAAGACCTGCGGACACAACTAGAACACAGTTTGAGGAACATAATGAAGTTGTAGAAAAAAAAAACAAAAAAACAATCATGAAGAGGTAAATACGTCATTAGTAGGGATGGATGTTAGTATTTCTGAATATTTTCCACCATTAGAGAAGAAAAGTATTCTTGGACTGATATTTGCGGTGAGGGTTGAATCTACAGAACACATTGAAACTTGACCTGTTTTCAGTTCTACATGTGCCACCAGGTATCAGTGCATCAAACAGGCACGGTATTAGCGGCACACGCCATGCCGCTCCTACAAACCAGTGTATATTATCCTCGTCCCCTCCCCACCTTTTCTCCGGCCAGTAGTGTCTCGTGACTTGGGTGGGACACGGCTGGAGACTTCTGTGCTTTCAGTGTCTGGCCTCTTCACGGACAGCCGAGAACATCCGAATGT
Organism: Alfaro cultratus; assembly: GCA_903066825.1. NCBI lineage: Eukaryota > Metazoa > Chordata > Actinopteri > Cyprinodontiformes > Poeciliidae > Alfaro > Alfaro cultratus. The sequence continues at coordinate 47,119 of CAEFZX010024751.1, read as the reverse complement.
GTCAGAACGCAACAGTTGAAGCCGTTGGGCTTCCATCGAAAGCATATTTGAACGTTTTTCTTTGCTTCAGCATTTGGCGAGTAGTCAACAACTGATCGGTGTGTCTTGACTTTCCCCTTTTTTTTTTATGCTTCGTTTTTGTTTTTTTTTGTTTGTTTGTTCTTAAAAGAAAAACTACTGGCTTTTAAAAGCATGGCTGAACAGCCACAAAAAGGAGGTAAGCCCTGTTCTGTGAGACACGGCGTCCACCGACGGCGGCTGTAGTTTGTTCCGGCGGCGAGCAGCGTTGGCGTTAGCTTCAGGGGGTGTCGGCGTGCTTGTAGTAGCCTCTCCTCAGGGCGGCGTGGGCGATGCACTCGGCCGAGCGCCGCTGGTCCATGCTCAGCAGCGCCTCCAGCAGGTCGTTGATGTCGGCCTTCAGCCCCTGCCTCTGCATCCAGTTCTTCAGCAGTTCGTACACTTTGTCGCCAGGGGCGCCGCTCTCGGCGATCCGAATGTGGTTGTCGCTGATGCCGATCAGTCGGAAGAACTTGTTGTGGATCCGCACGTCCAGGTATTCGTCGAACAAGTCGAAGCTCTTCCTGAGGGACTTCTCCGACCCTTTGCAATCAGAGCAAACACACACTAGTAAACACTGCGGCAGAAAACTGTGGTTATCTTTGTGTGATATTAAAATGTGGTTAATGACCTAAAACATGACAAATAAAACTAAATAAATAGTTTCTAATAGCACTGAATGCAACACCAGAACAGTAGTTTGTGCTCACCTACAATAGTTTGGTATTAGAAGAAGTGAAATTCTCCATATCCACATCATTAGTTATCACTACAGCCATCGTTCCTGTACGCTACATACAGTCAGAGCATTTAAGTGCATTTCCCTTCGGAGGATGTCGATTTAAAACAATCAATGCAAGATCAAACTCTAAGATACGTCCTCTTCAATTCAGCAGGACAAACGGCAGCAGAAATTAAAAGCAGAATGTTTTAGATCAGATCAGGTCTGACTATCATGAGATCAGCAGTCTATCAAGCACTAAAGCGGGAGATCTTAAAGAGATATCGGGTTTCTTGACTTCCCCGTGATCTGGCATGGGTTGCTCTGTGCTGTGCTGTTTTTTTGTGTTGGTGCAAAACAACAGAGATCCATCTTACCAAGCAGTGGCAGCAATCGATGTCCGAGAGGGTCATCCTGTAGAAAGACAAAAAAGAAAAAGGCATATATAAGAAAATATGTGGAGGAAACATAGAATGCAAACATGTTTAAAGGTTGTTTTTTGTTTTGCTTTTTTTTTTTTTAGCATTTTGCTACTTTACAATCACAAACTTCCAAGCATATTGGAATATTTTTTTTAAAGATTGATTTAATGCAAAGTAGAACAACACACAAGCAGAATAAATTGTACAAAATTACAAAATGAGGCGTCCATTTCTTTTGGTTCCTCTACTTTTGCTCTGGCTGTTAATGTTGAATTTTTGTAAATCATAAGTTCATCAATTTGGTGTTTTTTGGAACATATTTAAGTTAGTTTGGAACCATTCATATTTTTGTATTTTGTATTTGTTTTGATTCCTTTGGTGACTTTTAGACCCTCCCATTAACTTGGGGTGTGTGGTGGAGATGTTTTTTCAAATGTCTGGAGGTTTTTAAAATGATATATATATATATATTTTTTTTTTTTTACCATTTTTTAAACCTGTAAAGATCACATTAAGTTTAATTTTCACCCACGTTGTAAGAATTGTTTAGTTAGTATTTTGTCTTTATTTTTTCTAGAAATAGTATGGTATTTATTTTTCAAACTATCAGGTTGACGGTGCATTCCAGAAACAAACCACCTGTTGCCACCCATGCCCTTTTCTTGGAATAACTTTAGGTTTTGGAGCTCAGAAAGCCGGGACAACTTTGATACATGCAACTAAAAGAAAAGACTAATTCTCTCCACGTCCGATGAGTCAGTTTGGGAGTTTTCTCCACATCTTTGTGGACTGAAAATGCTCCAAACTCGGGACATTGTTTCACAACCCGAACCTGCTTTAAATGTCACCAGCACTGTGTCCCTGACCTGCTCGCTGTTTGTTCACTAATGTTCTCCACCAAACCTCTGAGGCCCTAACAGAGCAGCTGGATTTACAGAGAAGAAATTACAGCCAGATGAACTAAATCTACTGATTGTGTAACTTCTAAAGAAAACTGGATTGTGCTTGATTTTATTCAGGGGCCATTATAGCAAGAGGGAGAGATGCACCGATCCAATATCAATATCTGAATCGGTCCCGATACTTAAAAAAAAAAAAATTATATATATATACATATATATATATATATATATGTAGGATATTGGTGACAATGTGCCTGATACATAAGGACAGATCTATTCAGTCTAATTCTATGCTTTTTCCTCTGAGCGACATCATGCTTCATTATTTATCTTACATTATACTTTGAATTCCTAATTGCTCTTTCTGAACCATTTGAAAGAAGATTTGTTGCAGTTGAGTTTTTGCATGTTTGACCAAGACAGTCAATCTTTTTTTGTCAGTTTCAGTTTGTTTATTTATTTTACATTGGCTGTTACACTCCTAACTGCACTGACTGAACAAATCAAAGTTGTTTTTGCATTTCACCAGGCTGTTGAAGATGTTGGTGTATTTAAGTGTGCTGTGCTGGTGTAGTTATTAAATAAATTTGTAATTCTGTACATTTATGTCTGTGTTCAGGAAAAAATAAATATTTTAAGTCAACTGTTTTTGCACTGTTTTTCCTTTATCAGCCAGTTGTAAATCTCAGGTATCGGTACCAAAAGTGCAAAAAAGTGGATCTGTGCATCTCTAAGTATGACTGGCTGAATACAAACTCCAGCTAGACAGGTTTATTTGTACAAAAATGCTTAAATGCATCCTTTTCGGTCTGCTTCACAAATAATGCACTACACTGTGATGGTCTGTTGCACAAAATCCCAATAAAGTACTTTGAGGTTTTAGGTTGTGACGTGACGCCTACTGATTTGCATTAAATAAGAGAAAGATGTTTGATTCTGCTGCTCTCACCGTGTCTGAAGGCAACTGTCTGAAGCCGGCGGGGCTGTGGTGCGGGGTGCTGCCAGGGGAGGCAGCGGTGGGCAGCGCCGACAGGCTCGTCTGGGACGAGCTGGTGGTGTTGGGCAAACTGTCGCCCAGTCCGCGGTCCTCGTCCTCCAGAGGCGGGCAGGCCTTGGTCATCACGGGCTGCGTCTCCTGCAGCAGGGGCCGCGACTCTGGGCGGGGCTCCTCGCCCTCCAGGCCCGCATTCTGGTTGTTCTGCTTCTCCTCCGCAGTGGCTCCACTCTCATCCTAACAGACAAGGAAGGGGAAAAAAAATCAGGTGAATGTTTTTGCTTTTTTTTTTCTTTTCTCCACATTATCTGGAGGTACATATCCAAAAAAAAAAAAAATGATCAAACTGAACTTACAATGGGAATCTTTACGATTTCACTCGATTCACAAGAGCTTTTGAACCCTGTTGAAAGCAAGAAAAATTGTGTTAGAAAAAAAAATCTGCTAAATGTTGTTGGGTTATAAAATACTACACGGACTTACAAGGTACGTCGCATGATTGCTGTTTCTGTAGGAACCACAAAATAACGGCAAAGACGACAATGACCATGATGCCGATCAAGACCATTAATACAAGAAACCCTGGAAGAGATCGTTACATATGAGACAAAGTCCCGTCTGGGTGACGATTAATGCTCGACGACAGGATGTGTGAAACTTACAGGTGTTTGTTGGCGGGTCGGGAACCGGAGGAGACCGAGGCGTTACCGTTTCGGTCGGAGACGGGTCTCGTTTTCGGCACACTGTGTTGGAAAAGGGCGTGCAATTCTTCACCTCCTCCTCGCCGGCTTTGCACCTGCAATGTAGTAGAAGTGGAGCAAATGCAATGAGACTCACATTAAGATAAATAATTCTCTCATACTTCTGAAGGTAATCAGTCACTAATTTAATCAGCAATCTTGCATATTATCCATTCTAAAATTATATTTGTGTATCCTTCACTCTTCGAATATCCATTTTTTTCCACATATAATCTTGAAAAACTTCTTAACTGTTAGTTCTATGCAGTTATTAGCTTACAGGTGGACTAATTAGGTGGCTTCTGAAGTGAATTGGTTGCCATGGATTTTATCATTAGACTTTTACTACTTCAGGTTCTTTGACTGCATAAAGTCCGAAAGGAAAACAAAAGCATTTGTGCTTGTAAAGTGACAAAAAGTGGATAAGTTCAAGGGCTAAAAAGTGACAAAGCTGTAAATGTTTACGCAGAACTCACTTGGCACAGCGTTTGCAGACTTCACAGGCCTGGTCAGGAACGCAGAAGGTGCCGGGCTTGCACTCGCACTTGGTGTCCGTTGTGGTCGTGCAGGGAGTGATTACTCTTTCGTCTGTAGAAAAAGAAAAAGAAGAAAAACTGTAAAACATTGTGAGAAAATTTCAAAACTGCCAACTCCAAATCAAATTGGTCATGTGAGCGTGTGTGACCTCTGTTAACTACGTCTAACCTGTTGATGCATATTCAGGACTTAATGAGTAAGTGAGCAACAAAGAGAAACCTTTGTTGGATTTTCCGCTTTTTTTTTATAGCTAATTTATAGCAGTTAGTAACCGTGCCGTGACGTTTTCCACAAACGGATAAGCGTGACAATTAGGTTTCCTTCTTTCCGCTCACTTTAGCAGGAATATGAGAAACTTTGTGACTTTGGAAACATAAACGACAGCAGCTGCAGCTTTTTTTAAACGGGTTACGTGAAAATTCTGGAAATATATATTAAAAAACCCCGCAAAGTTCACCTCCTTTAAACCCTAGATTCAGTAAATAAGACGGCCATGCCTGCAAATTTAAAAATAAAAAAAATCTATTCCAGAGCAGTTTGTAAAATCTGTATTCTTTCCATACCTTTACTGGAATTTTCTCCCAGGATTAATTGAAACAAAGTTAAAATACGACCTTTTTGTCCGTTTTTTCTCTCGTTCCGTAAAACTGTTTCTCTAATATTTGGCCTTTGTCCTGCCGTTGCAGCTGGCCAATATTCCAGCTGCAAGAGCACATCATGTTGGCTCTAAACAGACAAAATACTGTTTCACCTTAACAGTCACACAAGGAAATTGTTAAACAGTGAACATGTTGTTTTTGAGCGTGTTCTTGTCAGAGTGAAACACGGACTCCTTACAGTCACGCAGAGAACACAACCGCGGTTTTGTGACTCGCTCCACAACCGCTGCTCATGGGATAGCCAACGTCTTTCACTGTTATCGTTTGGGTAATGTATAATAATAAAAATGAAATTACTCTGTACCAAAGCAGAACAGTCGCCGGTTCTGTTCCGACTGCATTTCTCAAGGCATATAGGCCTTAAAGAACTGCGGGGAAATGTCATTTACTACATGGTTGTTAAGCGCTGAGGCACTTACGCCCTCCAGCACCGGACAATATGAGAGCCACAAACGTTTGGAAAACAACAACTGATTAGCCGTGAAAATATGGCGCATTAAAAAAAACAACAGCAAGAAGAAAAACAAAACAGGAATGCTAACAGTTTTTGTGGCTTTATGGTAATGAAATGCATTACAAACATTTCTTAATTAAAAAGACCAGCATACTCTCAATTTATTATTCCTTTTGGTCTGTAAAAATAAAACGGTCTACAGGTACGTTACGTCAAAGTGACGTTAAAAAAAAGAAAGAAAAACGTGTTGGTGTGAAAATTTAGTGTTAATACAACACAGAAAATTGTTTCTTCATATGGATTCATTGTTTTTCTTTTAATGCTTTGCTCATACTGACTGATACAGTGGGAAAAACAACAACAACAAAAATGCAGAAAGTTGGACTGACTAATTACTTTGGAACAGCACAGAAAATATCAAGCAAAAAAAAATGAGAAAAGTTGATGGCTCATAAATAAAAACCCCACTAATATTAGGAACCAGTTTGGTGAAGTTTCAGAACTGAACCATTTTGTACTGTGTATTTATTTTGCAGTTTTTCAGCACTGCAAAATATAAACAAATAAACAAATAAATAAATAAAATAAAATAAAAAAATCTCGGGTACAACTAAATTTATGGATGTTATTTTGTAAAACCTTTTGATCAATTCTGACTGTGACTGTGGGTAGAGAAGTCGTTTTGCAAACCAAAACTTGCGGGCTTCATCCCAGGTTGCCTACTGAGTTGCATATCATCTATGAATGTGTGTGGATTTTTGAGCACAAAATAAATACCCATTACACATTTGTAGCTGTCCTAATATGGATTTATCAAACAATTTGTATCAGAAGGAAACTTGTATATTCATATTCCATAAACTTTTCCACATTTTGTAAAACCAAAAACAATATAACTAGAATTTAACTACGCTCAGGTGACTTTTGAAAATAACTGACATTTATCTAGGGGTATGAGAGTAAAGAGGGGGAATTTTTCTGTAAAAATTTTACTCTAAATATCCTCAATTTATTCCAGTTGTCATAGTGGTCTTCAGCCACAAAACAACATTGGAGGAGGACTATGGTTTTCTAATCCATTTAAATTTTCTGACATGACGCTTTGAAGCCCTTTTTCATAAAATGTCAGAGAACGTTCCGGAATTACAGGCGTTTGGACCGGAGTTGCTCCCCGTTCGCTCCTTAACGACGGGACAGCTGAGTTCTTGGAAAGTCTTGGCGTGGAAACGAGGAGGACGCCGGTCATCGCTGCTTTTAAGGTCATGCTTTTTTTGGGAAAGTAAACTTGTTCCACTAAAAGCCTGGAGAAGTGAGTCATGACCCCCGACTTTAGAAACCTGAGGTCCATCACATAAAAAAATGTAATAATAATAAAAAGAAAACTCTATGAAGTTTGTGATTTTAACATTACGAGTGGAAGAGTACCAGGGTGTGTGTGTGTGTGTGTTTAGAGGAACGGACACACAGACACATTGAGCGAAAGAATCACAGTCAGTTGGAACAGAGAGGTCAGCTGAAATTCACAGCTCCAGCCCCGACATTGTTTGTGAATTTAGTCATAACTGTTTGCCTTCTCCCTAATGTGATCAAGCTATAATCCAGGTTTCATTGTGCTCTACTGTGTTGTTGTTTAAAACCAGCAGAGGACCTTTACACTCAGTGTTTTGTTTCCTTCCCTGAACCACAGAGGCTAGAGTTTTTCCAATGGAAATGTGTCACGGAGGAGACAGATTGATGGATGTCAGCTTAGTGGTGTGATGCTTAAATACAACACTAATGAGCTCGTGAGCTAAAAACATGATTACCAGCTCAATAAATAAAACGCAAAACTGAAGTTGCAGCCCAGTCACCGACTAAGGAGTTCAGTTACATTAAACCGTCATGAATGCTATGCCGCCTGAGTCTGTATTATAGAATCAGGTTGATGAGCCAAAGCAACTTTTCTCCTGTTTTTTTTGTTTTTTATTATTTTTATTTTAATTTACTGATTTCAACTGAGGCCTGAAATATTACATGGTTAAATGGACTGGCACTAACTACGAAATACACTAAAGCAAAGTTCATTCATGTGACACCATAAATGATTCATTAAATCAACAGCAACAGGAAGTTCTTAAGTGTTTGACATCGCAGCGTGGTTCAGAATAAGTGCAAGCACTCCACAATGCAATGTGGGACTTAAAAGTTTAAACTTTACTTTTATTTTTAGTGTCACAAGATTATGAAAGGCATTAAAAAGATCTGGGGGAAAAACAAAACAAAAAAAAAAACAACCAAAACCTTAAAAGTAAAATAAGTGAATAACCTATGTAACAGTATTCTCTTTTCTGTGGCTGCTGCCTTTCATCGGACACAAAGACGCCCAGTATGGGGGAGGACAATGACACGCAGCCACACCCGGTTCAGCCAGGTAAGACGGACACACAGGCAAAACCTTCCCGAGACAAGTAACACGCTCGCATTCAGGCCGGGAAACAAAAACAACAAAGACACGCCCTGCTGCTCCGTGTAACATCATAAGATCCCATTTTCAGCTGTGGACGTGAAAGGCGCAGGGCACAGACAAAGAGCTATCAGCTTTCCTAAAACAATACATCTTTGACAAGCAGGATCTTTAGAACACTCTGTGGTTATCTGATTATATATTTTTTTTAAAAGGCAAGGAATTAAATGGGGGGGAGATTCAGATAGGTGTCAGTGTTTCACTCCCACCCTCCACGTTTTAAAGCATGCTGGGATTTTGGAGCTAGTTGCTCACAGAAAATGGGAAAGATGGTTAAAAAAACATTTAGTCTTATTTAGTGCCTAAATGGAAATTTAAATAAGATAAGTAAATCTAATGAGATAATTTAGATGTGTAAAGAAATCAGCTGGTGACCTGAAGCAAGTCTATGCACAGTTCCCACGGTTATAAAAAAATTCTGTTTAGTTTTTTTTTTTTTTAGACACAGTATTACTTTCTGTAGTTAGAGTTTACAATTAATTACACATTTTTCGAAAAGAATGCAGTTGCGTCAGAATATAAATATTAATTTAGGTATAAAACAACCTAAAAGAAAAACTAAATTAATTTTACTTGTAACATGTAGAAACACTCCTCATTTTTTTTGTGTGATGTTCAAAAATGAAGTCAGAAATAAGACAAAAGCTGACAAAGCCTTTTAGAATGGAAAGTATCTTCCAGATAATCATGTCAAATTTTCACTGAGGGGAAGATGCTAGTCTGGTTTATCCATTTGTGTCTGAAAACATTTTTGATTTATAAATGTTGGTGGCCTTTAGGGTATTAGCACACAGAGCTGCATACAATTAGAGATGCTAAACATGCTAACAGCTAATCTAAGATCCTAATCAAACATTTTGCCAACGTTTTTACATAATAAAACTTTTATCCATATACTACTTTGTAACCCTCATAGGGTGATGTTGCCCCTCTTCCTGATATGAATTGTAAAAGATGCACCGATTTGAAAATCTGGGCCAATATCAATATCCAATATTAATATATCTGTTATTGCCGATAACTAGTATTATTTATATTGTATTCATGTCCTTACCCCTTTGAGACCATAAAAAAGTTTAGCTCACCTGCTTAAGTTAAACAACCTACAATCCTGCACTGCATCACCGTCATATGACCCAACAAATAAAACACCTTCCCCTCCCAATGCAAATACACAGAAGGCAACAATATGGAAATAAACAATGGTTATTAATATCAACCGAGTTTTACTTAACGGACTGATACTGACATCGGCCAATACCAATATTAATGGCAATATATTGTGCTATAAATTATGGATTGACGGCATCATGGGCAAGGAGACTGGAAAAAATATTTTGACTGCTGTTAGCTAAAATTTGTCCTGACAGGCTTTTTTTCCAGCTAAGTTAGCAACATTAGCTAGCTGCAATGCTTAAAAGACCATTTTTGATCTGACAACTATGACCAATTTTTAAAAAAATTGGTCATAAACTGACTTTTTATCCTTCAACTAATTTTGAAGATACACATTTTAATTTTCGATAAATAAAGAGTTATATTGACCGTTTAATAATCAATGATACATTCGTAAAGAAACGGAGAACTTGGTTACCCGGGCGACAGTGTGTGCAGGGCAGACAGCGGTTCATCCCATTTGGATGCTCGGTGTACGTCTGCCCGTGTTCACAGGACACGCATGTTCCTTCCTCCAGATCACCTTCACAGGCCTTCTGCACAAACGTTCCTGCAAATAAAACAAGAAAACAATCAGACCACAACTCATCACACCACAAATATAACTTACTAATGTAACTAAATGTCCCGTGAATACCAACTCCATTATACAGACGCGAGTCCCGTTGAAACAGGCCGCACCACAGCACGATATTTCAGAGTGCTAGTCAACCCTAAGGTAAAGCGATGCTAAACACAGAGGGAACAGAAGTTTCTGTGTTATACATGTCTTCTTTTTTTTATGTTCAGGAAGTGTTCGTGTCATAAGAGCTATAAGAGGGAGAGATTGAGCGAACTACAAAGTGATTTGACCTACTTCGCTGTGCTGGATTATCGTACTTATCTCTATGATCAGCTCAAGCATGCCATGAATAAAACCACTTGATTCTCATGTGTTTTCAGGATTTATCTGATGTACAAATGAGAGGGGAAAAAAAAAAGAAAAAAAAAAGACTGGGGCACAGGGGGAAGACGCAGTTAGAAATGTTTTTCTTTCTTTTACTTGGAGACAGCTTGACTGTCACAGTTACTTAAAGATAACTTACTGAAAAACAAATCTCTCCTCCATTAATTAACAAGAACTAATTAACAAGTGGGAAAACAAGCAGGAATGAAGCGTTGTAGTTGCTGTCAACAAACGATGGAGGCCCACAGAAATAAATCAGCTGTCCTCCGGGATTTAGTTTTCAACAATCAAATTCATGTAATTGCATAAATTACAGGCTGATTGATGAAGGTTGCCATTGGAAGAGCCAGAGGAACAAAATACAAAAAACAAACCAACATTAAAAATGAACTCAATAATAGACAAAAAACATTGGGTTTTTTTTTTTGTCTTTTTTTCCCAGAATTGAGAATTGCAAATGAAATAACTCAATAAGCCACCAGTAGAATACAGTAATTGCTTTCTGGCTAAATATATTCCGAGCCCAGGACAAGTTAAATGGTTTATCACATTATGTGCGTAATTAATTGAAAAGGTTGGTGCTTTTAATGACTTGGACCTTCAAAACAACTCTGACTTCGAGCTCTGGAGTTTCCACTTGTTTCGTAGCTCTACTTGAGCTCAGACGGAGCGACGGGCTTTCTGCTCCTGGTCGTCGTGCCTTATTTCCAGACGGAGCGGTGAGGACATTTCCAAACTTTTCAGAGTTTGGAGGAGGAGGAATAGAACGTAATTTATAGCCTTTAAAGTTCAGAATACAGGACGAGGACACTAAACTATATTTATTTATAGCATCTGGTTGTAAATGGTCTGTAAAACAAAAGGAGGGGGGTATGGAGAACAGTTATCTGAAAAATATGTAAGAATCCCTAAACTTTTGGAACAATGTTTCCTTCTAGTCTGACTGCAGTGGTTCTGGTTCCTGAATATCTGAGGATAGCTGAAAAAGAATAACATCAAGGGGAAAAAAATTGGCATATTTTATAATTTTGCATTTTTCTCAGGTGACAAGACAAAGTTTTAGAATATATATATGTCATTTTCTTATTTATTTCTAATTCTGATTAGCTTTAGAAGAATATAAAATACTTTACTGTTGTGTTCCTCTTGGTCTGCTAGTGTTTCTGATTATCCACATCGCTCGGTTGAAAGAATTAAATATCTATTAATACTTAGACTTATATTTTTATTAGTCTTCCTTCATTTGTTTGATTGCTATTGGTGATGTTGAGGGATCTCTTTTTAATGCTAGAGATGCAACAATCAGGATTTTTCTGGCAACACAATTTTCCAGAGTTCTGACTCACTGATTCCAAGTTCAACCTAATGCAATTTTATGGTTTAGGATAAACCACAAAAAAGAAAAAAAGAAATTTGCATGTCTAAAAATGTGCATAAGTAAGGCTTTGGATTTAAGAAACACTGGAAGATACAATTATCCCCATTAGTAGTAAAGTATATATAACCTGATTTTATTAGATTTTTTTCCAACTGCAAAAAGGGGCATCAGAATAAATACTGTTTGTTAATCCCTTAATAGACAGAAAATGGTGGGAGCTTTTTATATGTGACACTATTAATAAATAAGAAAAAAAAACTGATTTCAGATATTTGAACAACCAATTCCTTATCAGTCTCGATCCAGTGAAAATGTAACAATTCTCTAGTTGATTAATTAGCAAAACATTGCGTGAAATTGAACCAATATGCTAAATTTAAATTGTTAACAGACTGTTTCCCTACATGTGTGAATGTTAAAATAGGTTCTGAAAGAATAAAAAAAAGAATTACTACCATGTAAGTTGCAATATCATTTCGCAATACACATTTAGAATTTTGTATTGGAAGAAGGACCAAATATTGATGCTTACGGTGACCTACATTTAGTTTGTCAGAAGTCAACAAAATAATGACGCTACTTTTTAAGGAAGCCAGTCAAATCTAGGTAATAAGGTTTATTAAAAGGCTCTTCCTTTTGAGTTTAAAAACAACAAAACAGAAATGACGACCTGCTAATGGAAAATTATGTTAAGAACAGAACAAATTTTGTTTCCTATGCAGCAGCAAAGATGAGTTTAAAATCTTTCCAAAAGTCTGAAGGAATTTGTAATTTTAGACTTCTAACACTTTACAGTGTTGCTCGGCAAGTTAAGCTAGAAATTAGATTAGAGAACATGAAGCACTGTTCTTTGTTGTGTTTTTATTTTATGGGGCAGTAAGAAGTTCCTTTTAGAGTATTTAGAGTTTTTCTCCTTCTTACCCTCCTTGCAGTTCAGGCAGCAGAGTCCTTGGTGGAGGTACTGCTCATTCTCCACACATGTCCTGAGTCGTCTCAGAGTGAGGTTTCTGTACTCCTCTCCGGACCACTGAGGGGCCGGGGGTTCTGCCGCGTGGCAAACAATCAGTGCTGCCACGGCCACCTGCATCATCAAGGTCAGGGAGACAATAAAGACATTGGGTGGAAGGGGGGAAGAGAGAGAAGAGAAAGGCATGAGCTTTGATTTACTCTGTTGTGATTCCACACGATGCAGACTCACCCACTTAAACTCATCAGACGAAGGGGCAGCAAAAGACGAGAGCATATCTTCATAGGAAACCTTGTGTGAGCAATCTATGACTTAATGTGAACCATCTGATCTGAACATCTGCTGTGGGAAAGCAATTAAGGAAGCCACGCAGCTGGTCACAACTAGGAGCAACATAATCTCATGAGCACAGGATGAGGAAACGTACACCAACTAAATTACATGCGGCGCAGCATGCGGGCCAAATTTAATTACTCCACCATCTCGAGGTTCAAAAGGACAGAAGCTACTTCTTCTATTGTCAAGAGTTTGATAAGGTACCTTGGCTACCAGCAGCCCGGTGCTCATATCCAATGTGAATCCCAGAGATCCATTCATGTGTTAGATAATAACAGGCCTGTATAGGTGGGGTACAGAGAAGAATATAGTCAAACACTTTAGTGTGCCCCCCAGGCGCTGGTGTTTATTCACACGCTTTTCACCATGTCAACGTGAGAAGGCCCCATTCACTGGCAAACAACACACTTTAGTGCTTCTACTTCAAATGACCCACATTCTTTAACCTGGGCTCTTTGAATGCCACGACATGTGAAACCACGGCGAAGAGCCTAAAACGCAACAGGACACCTCCCAGGGTAAAAGAGAGTCCTAGATCTAGAGGTTTTGTCTCTCCTGTGCGGTGGCAAGCCCCCCTCCCTTCGTTCAGCCTCCACTGGACCACTAGAGGTTAAGAGGAAGAGAAAGAAAGAAGGACAGAGAAACTGTAGACAACACGCTGAAGATGGGACGCTCGACAGGGAATAGGTGCCCTAAAAAGAGAGTGTGGGAGAATGAGAGGAATAAAGAGAAAAGGGATGGAGAGAAGACTTATGACGCTGGATTTGACTCTCTGGAGGGCCGCCATGCCTTGTTGTTCAGAAGAACCTTTCCCTTTTTCTCTCTGCCTCTGCCTTTTCCCTTCACGTCAGACTTTCCAAAGACGCTCAGAGGCAGACGACCGGCAGAGCAGTCACAATCACACCATTTAGATCTATCCAAACATTCTGGGGAAGGGGGGTGGAAGGCAGGAGGGAAGGAGAGGAAAAGGGAGGGAGATAAATGAGAGGCGCGTGCGTTCGACTGGAGGTTTGGATGGGGGGGGCTGTGGAGAGGCATGGAATTGAGAAAAGTAGAAAGCCGTGTGAAAAGGAAAGAGTAAAATCAGCGTATAAGCACATGTGCAAGGCAAAGCAGTGGAAAGAAAAAAAAAACATGTGAAAATAAAGATGACTGGGAAAATGTGAGCTGCACTGAAGGTAATCCTGTTCCATAGCACAGATGCAGAACGTGACATTCCACCAAATCCATATGCTTTAAGCCAATCCAGAGGTAAACGCCAGGTGTCCGATTGACAGTACAAAGATTCCCTGCTCTCCAAACTGATCTCTAAACTAAAAAGACTAAACTCTATTTTAACACTTAAAGACCATTACACGAACATATAAACCCATCACTGCTACCAGTGCCGGTTTATAATACGGCTGGTGTAAGAGATGCACAACAAAATTGGTTGGTGACCAAAACTGAAAAATTTTCAGCTTTCCAGTCATCGTCTACGCAAAATCTAAGAGCTAATATGTCACACTAACTACTTCAAGGGTGGACAACTCCAGTCCTCGAGGGCCGGTATCCTGCAGTTTGACGTGTGTTGGACCAGGGACAAACCTAAAAGTTGCAAGACACCGGCTCTTGAGGACTGGGATTGCCCACCCCTTCTCTACTCTCATGTGTGGAGGCTGTTACTGACAAAGTGAATCACAGTTAGGTTCTGCATCAGAATGGAGTGTAAATTAAAAGTGAAATCTCTATAACTTAAGAGAGGTCTACTAAGTTTCACAGAATTGGTGTTTTACAATTTCCAACTTTTGCTTGAAGATTGAGAACATGTTTAAGTTGAATATGTTGGCACTTCTTTGAGGTAAATGTTCACATTTTCAAGGGAATGCCTATGGAGAGAAAGCTGTTTATGTAATGATAGCTTTGCTAGCACTGCAGAGAAATCAGAGCCAAATAAATTTGGTAATGCTGGGTCAAGGCTTTACCAAAAACAGGAAGTCTGCCGCAAGTTGCCTTTTACGCTAGAAACAGACAAAATAGTGGTACGAACTTAACCGACCCATGCCATACCGCTTAGTGGAACCAAAGAATCTGGCTTCCCAGCAAGGGTGCTACCCAGATGATGGAGAAGATCTTACCAGGAGGGCCCACACCAGCTTTAAACTGCATGTAAAGCAGTAGTCTCAAACTGCATTCCTCGAGGGAACACTTTTAGATGTGTTCGTTGTCAATTGCACTTGAATTAAACTGTGAAACTGCCTTACTAGAATGCAGGCAAGTTCTGCTTATAAGCTAATATTAGAGCCAGATGTGCTGAAGCAGAGAGACTTCTAAAAGTTGCAGGACACCAGTCCTTGAGGAATGCAGTTTGCCTATCACTGGTAAATGATGCTAATGTTTACCACCAACCTACAGGATTAAGTCACAGTTGTAGTTTAAAAAAAAAATAAAAAGATTTATAGAGCATGTATTATGTTTATGAAGATTCAAAAACAATTTTTAATGTTATTTGGGCCTCAAGCCAATCTTAGAAAAGCAGATCCTTAGTTTTCTCAAAATACAATTAATATATTGTGTTTATTTTTTCTGGGTCCAAGATTGTGTATCTTAGATTTATAGAAAGAGGAGCTCACCCAGGGTGATGAATGGATGAACCGCTGCAGTCTGCTACTGTTTGTTGTGTTCCAGAAATCATTTGTCCTTTTAAGGGAAGGAGGAATGTTTGGTCGGACAAATCCAAGTCATGTGTGACTTCATATGTGCATGCATTAGTTTTTTCCTGTATGCTTTTCAGTTTCACAACACTATATGCGTTCTGTTTGATTGTCGTGTGAAATCTTGTCTCTTACATCTTATTTTGTGGTTGGCTAAATTTCGTTCAACATGGCATGCTGTTTAGATATTTATTTTTTTTTTGCATTTGTTCTGTGTTCTCTTGGTATTGTGTTTGGAAATGTTGTCCTTGTTAATGTGCTGCAGAAAGGGCCAGGACCTTGGGGAAACATTTTCTGTTTTTATTTTCTTATTGTGATCCGCAATATGATGCTGGATTTTTTTTCCCCCTCTGTTTTGTTGTCATTGGCACTACAAAACTATGTTAATGCAATTTATCTACAATTTGATTAATTAGTTGGTTAATAGTTCCAGCTCTAAGGAGCAAAACGGATTAGAAAAAGTAAAAATGGATTGCTTTCATGGGATAGCCAAGTTGCACAATAACTCCACAATGTGCCAGTGAAAGAAACAAATAAATTCTCTTTCTAAGCTGAAGAGAATCGGTGTCATTTCTGAAACAAAGTGCTTTTCAATCTAGCTGCTAAATACTATTGAAGTACATCAAAAGCACAAGGGCACTGCGCTGTGTACATAAACACTACGACCGTTCAGAATGTGGTTTACTCTTACATCCTTCACCAAGAGAGGAGGAAGACCAGAGTGACCGTAACCTCAGTGTGGAAAGCCCTTCAAACCCACAATCCCTGGAAGAACTCCAGCATCGACTGCAGAGGCTCAGTCCACTTCACAGCCTTCTCTATCCTCTGTATAATGACTGAGCTTGGCTGCAGATTATGTCTTACAACAGTGTCCTACTGTCATTGTCCAACTCAGTGATAAGTTTGTACAGTGCTTTTGTGGCTGTGAGTTAAACTAATAAAAGTTACAATAAAATAATGAGGGACTTTCTGTGTGTCTGACAACAGTAGCGCTCCTCCGCTTCCTCTAAACACTCTGGGTTCTTCCAAATTGCCTTGGAACAATCCCAACATATGCCATGCACACTGAGGACGCATTTGTGCCTAAATGACAGGACATCCTTTCAAATGACCCAGGTTATCAATGGGCCATTTACAGGCCTGTGATAATTTAGCAATCCCTGAGGGAATAACGTCGGGGTGGAAAGGAAAGGAAAAGAAAATGCAGAGAAATGACAATGCGGATACATAGAGGAAACTAAGATGCATTACTCATTTCAAATCAGATGGATGATTTCAGTCCAAACCAACAACTAAGCAATGACACGCTGCACCTCATTATATTCCCATGTCCGGAGGGGGGACCTGACTCTCCACATCCTGCTGCTCCAATTAGCAAATCATTTTCTGTTATCAATGAAGGCACCAAAGCAACAGTTGTGCAACTTTAAATCCATAAACTCACACTTTTCCAAGACTTTGATTGCCTTTCTCATCTTACTTGCAAAGTAAGAGAAAGAACAATCCCCCCCAAAAAAATAAATTAGTCCAATCAAAATTTGGGGAGCGACCTCAACAGTGCAATGATTTGCCGATTAAACACCAGTGAAAGCAATTTATCAGATTATAGATCATCAGCCTCTGCAGGCTCAGAGAAAACAACTGAATGAGCCAATTCTCAGCTATGCATGCCTCCTGTATTTCCATGGTGCTTTGGGGAAAACAGCTATTTTACCCTGAAGATGTTTAAGCACTCCAGCACATGACGGGGTTGAGGAAGGAGCACGAAGCTTCACCACAGCGTGAATGTTATAAAAAAAAAAGTACATAAGTCACTGAAAAATGAAAGGTTTATTCCAGTTCAAATGTCAGACGTGCACGCCTCCCCCCGTGACCTTAGCAGAACTCAATATTTTATCACAGCGGCCTCCAACAACCACAAGGAAAGAGAGAGCGAATTACAGCTGCCGCATCGTCGAGCCTGACTCAGCGCCAGGTAGAGACCAAACCCACAACAATACAAAGAAGTTAGTAAACCGTGTCACGTTTTAACACGATTTCTATTAGGCCTTTTCCTTAGACCACATATTAATTCTGAAAGTGTGACACAAATCAAAATCAGTTTCAGGATAAATCAGTACAGGTTTTACTCTTGGTTTCAGGTTGGAGGTGGTTCTATTACCAAAAGGTGTATCGAGATAACCTAATTTTTGTGTTTTCACAATTACTGTAACTGCTTCCCGGTTCACATGCTGTGTTTTTACAAAGGTTCTGTAGAAAATAGTGGTTTCCAATTATTGTACCATTTAATTGTAATTGAATTGTTTGAGAATTGTACGTACTCGTGACAATGAAGACGTTTACATACCCTAAAAACCAAAAGCATTGGTCGAAGTGTTATTTCTCTTTTTTCTCCCCACAGTTCCACAAGAGCAGAACAAAAAATAATAAATATTTTTATTAAACATGCTTTAACACAGTTAACTGTTTCCCATTTACCACTACAATTGGACTGCCTTATGTACCTTGTCTCCAGAAGTTGCCCATTCATTAATCAGAAGTTTTTTATTTGTTTTCAAGTTAGATTTTCTGTTTTTGTGGCTGCGATTATAAATACATGCATTTCTGTAAATTCTATTGCCAAGAAAGACCACTTTTAGTGTTATCACAATAAATAACCAACTTTATTTTTTTTTCTCATCACAAAAAGTCAGGGACAGCTACTCAGAGCATTCATTTATTCAACCTAGCAAAAATGATACCAATTTTTGGTCTTGATTTTTGAGCAACTAAATTCAACAACAGAAATGTAATTTCATATAGTTATGACTTTTCTGGTCAACTCTGCTCTTGTGATCTGTCAAGAAATTATCAGTATGATTTTATTTCCTTGTGACAAGAAAGTTAACCACCAAAGAAGAACATGGGTCAAGAGTTTGAAGTATTCAGCCTGACTTATTCAAAGCTGTTGTACTGTTCTGCATTACATAAACTTATAATAATTTTTTTGCTCTTGCATGGTCATCAGGTGGTTCTTTGGAATAAAAGAACATGTGGAAATCAACACAGTAATCTTCACAAAGGGCATTATTGTTCTTAAGTTGGAACATAAAACTCATCAGGGTTCCTGCAAATTCTAACTATCAAGATTCTATGCTTTTCCTAAATCTCAGTTCTTTGTACTTGTACACATCTTTTAATATAACAAAAGTTCACAGTAAATTTGCCACAAGTGTTTCTACAGTTTTCAGGCGTTGCATCTGACCCTGTGAAAACAAAGGACAGCAAGGAAGGAAGGAAGGATGGTGGGCAGATGGATGTATGGCTAGCTACTTAGATGGTTGGTTGATAAATGAACAAAAATTTCAGGCAATATGATGAGCAAAATATGCAAATCAGGAGAAAAAAAAAACTCTAGAAATGTAAATATCTTTCCAGACTAATCCAAACTTGGAAGAACAAAAAAATCTGTAAACAGATTCCAGACTGGATAGGAATTTTCTGTAATTAGGGTTTTGCTTGAACGGCTCCTGCTGACAATGTTTAATATTGCACAGTTCAAATCCCTCAAGGCTAACCCTGACAGGACAGTGAACGCTCCCCCTGCTTTACAGATAAATCCCGTCTCTCTCTGGAGACGGGAGGAGGTGACCGTGCTTTCCTTCAGTGATAAATGAAGCTGACATTTTGTGTGAGATGACAAAGACAAGTACAACCCGGCTGCTGTCAAGAGAGCTAACTCTGACTCTTGATTCATCAGCGGGAATACATCTAAAGTTCAGCCAAGCTGGGATGCATTCATCTTTAAAAAGCTGAATGATGGAGAACAAGGGGAA
This sequence comes from Alfaro cultratus, assembly GCA_903066825.1. Lineage (NCBI taxonomy): Eukaryota > Metazoa > Chordata > Actinopteri > Cyprinodontiformes > Poeciliidae > Alfaro > Alfaro cultratus. The sequence goes on along the minus strand of CAEFZX010024751.1, from coordinate 27,819 downwards.
TGACTGCCATGTCAAGTTTTCAGCAGCGGAGAAAACAAGACAGCGCTAACAGTTAGAAAACCGCACTGACGCACACGCTGGGCCGCGCGCACGTGCATTAACGTGCATGGTTGTAGTTTATGAGTGGGAGCGTGTGAAATGCGGCGGCCCCCTCCTCTCAGGGAGAACAGGAAGCTCGAGACAATACAGAGGCTTCATGCAGGGTTCAGCTCCAAACTGTTCCCTCAGAGCGGGCCCAGCACCCGATCAGACCAGCAGCATATCCGCCAGGCTGGATATTTTTAACTCAGGGAAGCTGCAGCCCCGCTCCACGACTAAAATTCTTCAGTTTCCTCTGGAGGTATGCCCCTCTGATTAGACGAGCGTGACGGTGCGCCACACACGCAGACCGGGGCTGCACTCACCGCCGCAGGAGAGTAAAAAAAGAAGAAAACACACAAACAAACCGATGACGGCTATGGTAATGAATTTCCTCAGTTACCTTGCTGACCACAACATTGGTGAAATGACTGGTGTGACACTAGTTGACAGCAGAAGGTGAATGCTGGAAGTATGAAAAGTTCAAGAATTGTGAACAGGTGTTGTGTGACACATTTCCAGACTGTTTAGAGATGTGAAGGTGGTCTCTGTGGTTTCAAAAAGCGAACTGCTTGTACATGTAAACACCATCACTGTGAGTCATACAGAGTGCGATTGAAGGTTAAGCCAGGACTCCGAAGTTGAACATTAAATTGAATTTGTGCGCAATGGGGCTATTGAGTTAGCCCCTTTTCAAATTCCTATTAGGCCTGTCGCAGAGACGCCAAGCTCCGACTCACGAGATTAATCCAGGAGAGAGCGAGGGACGAAGAGGAGCAGGAGGAGATGACTAACCCGGGAAAGAATGAGCAAGGATCCAACGACTGCACTCCAGAGACAATTGAATTTGTTCCATTAAAGCTCACCTTTGTGTGTGGCATAAGGAGGGGAGAGGAAAGTGCAGGCAGTTTGTAACAGTCTCTATAAACACATCACAGCAAAAATGCAGAGTATGTGTCTGGTAGAGGTCTTCAGAGGCCATCAATAACAGGAATCCCTGCCAGATTTACATCTCTGTAAACAGATGTCCATTCTGTGGACAAAGATTGAGCCTGTTCCGGGACTGGAGACTTTTATGAGAGCAAGTCTGTTCATCCAGGAGAGCAGGAAGAGAAAGAATTTGACACTGATGCAAACCTTTCACCACCGTGGCTTAATGTTAAGTCATATTTCCTGGTGCCTGTACGTCAGTGCATTGCAGAGCTGGTACTAGGTGTAGTCAGTCACTGACAAGGCAGTTCATCCCTGAGTCTTATGAAAATGGATTCATCTTTATATAATAAGTCACTTTATAACCATCTTTATGTTTTGTCCTGAGAATGTTTTATCAGATTTTCAACTCCCTGTTTTCTCAAAGTGAAAAGAAAATTTAATTCAAAAAAACAATGCGTTAGATGACCTGTGAAAGATGGCTGATAACGCTCAGTGCAACCGCAAGAGAGTGCAACATAGAGAAATGTTTATCAATCCATATAATCTCCCTACACTGAAATAGTTTGGACCAGTCAGGTACCATGTTACTCTTACACTAGAGGAACTGATAAGAAACAAACAATCTGTGTCTAAAAAAAAAGGTTCTCTGAATCGGTACCAGTATCAACGTTCTATGAAGTTCCAGAAATTATGTCTTTTAATTTTTTTTCCAAAATCCACTTTTCCCCCTTCTGAATTCCATTTTAACCACATTTATTGGCCCAAAAACGTATGTAATTACGGGGTAAATGAAAAAATGTTTTACATGTCAATAGCTAGAGGTCAATGTTTCCTATTATTCTGTATCGCAAATGAAACTGACTGCTGTGGTTGAACAAAACATTGGTTTTTACAAGGTGTTAAAAAAAGTTTCCCGCCTCACTTTCTTTTTTTTTTTTTTAGAGAACTCAGACATAATGTGCAAAACTAGCAATCTCCTTTTTTAACATAAAAGAAAATATCTATAAAAAATAAGTGTGTGCACATTTTCATAATGATCAGGACATTTGTTAATTTTTTTCCATCTGTCACAGGAATCTATATTGACCATCAGTGTTTTGATGTTGCTTTTATGTTTCTGCAAATGTAGCAGCATCCTCCAGCATTGTTTTACCAAAAAAGAGTAGGGTTTGTTAAAGTGTCTAAGAGTTAGCAGGCGTGACTGTCTTCAGCTAGCTTCTCATCTAGGTTTCTGAGTAGTTGCTGAATCTTTGCGCCTCCAGTCAAGTGCTGATAAAACGGATAGAAAAGTTTTGTCTCGTTTCAGAAAACTCGCAAGCCGAGAACCTTGCACTATGCTTCGAGACATTTATTTATTTCTTGGGGAAGACGTCCGTGTTTCAGAAGGTTTTTGCACCGTCCGTGTGGAAAGGAGAGCTGCCTCAGCTAAGCTCCGCCTAACCAGGTAACCTCGGATACGGGACCTGCAGTGGCTAAAACACTGCAGTTTCATAAACTCCATGATCTGCGTTTTCCGCAATGTGCAAATCATATGGCCCTATAGCATCAGAACCATTAAAGTTTTCTGCCATTTTGCTAAAAGCACCTCAATTGAAGTTAAGGTGCTTTCATTAGCTGTACGGAGAACTGCAAAAATGTATTTCTGCACAATGCTATTCTGCTGAAAGAAAAGCAGACAACTGCTGATTCCTCGTACTTACAGAAAAACACCAATTTTGCTCTTTGGAGATAATTCCAGTGAAAAAAAATACACTAATGTAAAATTGAAGGACTGGTACACATTATTCTCATCAAGGCGCTCCATTAAAACCACAGTTTTTAAGTCACACAATATCATAGCAGGAGAATCTCCCAGCAGCCGATGCCTAAAACCAACTGGGGGTATCCAGTCAGCGAATATGGAGTCTTACTGAAATACCAAAGGTTTCATATCCTGAAAATGCTTTATCAATGTCTGATCACAAAAATGTGACCTAATATAATTCCTGGTAGTTTCACTAAGAAAATTATCTGCAGTTCACTGATAATCTATAAAAAAAATAAAAAAAAAAGTAGATGCTTTTAAGTTATTTAATAACTTTTTTTTTGTTGCCTTCTAGGTAAACTCTCTATAATCTAAGCCTGAGGAATTATGCATATAATCCATATTCAAATATGATCAATATTTATTTGGCGTAGAGAGCCAGACACCAAACATCAATATCACATTATAACCACAATCTTTGATTTACTTAAATGTGGTAGATCCATGCAGATTAGTGTGTAACTGTGAAGTGCATGGAAAACAATGTTCTAATATACAAATATTTTACAAACAAAGATAATAATAAAAAAATAGTACCACTGATTTGTATTCAAATCGAATGAGTCATGCCATGGCCTGACATGAGTCAAAAGGTTAGGCAACCATCATTTTCTGCAAAACAACTAGTTGCACTGGATTTGTCCAGTTTATTTAGGAACATTAGAGTGGGAGGGTGACACAAAAATGTGCGTCACACATGTCAGAATATCATATTATTATTTTGAAAACTATTGTCCATCCATTTTTGAATTATGCATTTACTCTCTCAGTTTCCCATTGGAAACTTACTGACCCCAGAGATTCGCCCAAACAACTGAGTGCTATGACTAATTTACACCTTCAGTGTCATTAACGTTTGTTTTGGTGACATTTAAAAAGGAAGTCCAGTGACGCATTTTCACTTTCTACATGTAAATAATGTCAAGAAAATAAAGCTAATTGATGTATAATCATAAACCACACATAGATTCTTCTATACAGAACCCACAACCCCCTCAAAAAAACACACGCACATACAAAAATACCTCCCTCAGAAGTCATTGTTATCTCTACAACAGAGCTTCAAAGAACATGCCGACCTGGAGAATATAAAGTTTGCACCAAGGACCCCGCTGACCCCATGACACCTGGTGTCCCCGAAGAGGACAGGGAAAGCTCAAAGTCCAAACACTTAACAACAAAGCAGTTTGTTGCATTTAAGAGCAGACTGAATCTAATCCAGAATGAGTTACTTATTGGTACGACGACGTATCAGGACAAAGCCTGATGAGGTCAGACTGTTTGGCAGTAAGCTATTCCCACTTATTTCCAGAACTCAGGTGGGTTTAGGGTATGACTTGCCTCTGTCGGTATGTGTTATGTCGTTCATCCTCTGAACAGGTGGCACTCCCTTAGTGAGTCAGCGCACCTTTGATATCACCGGGAATGATTCACCTCAACAACAGCAACAACAACAGATTTCTTCAGAATCACGAACACTTCTGACCATGGCTGCTACAACACAAAGGGCCCTGGAGCACCTGGTAGTCTGGGACTGGGTGGGTTGCCCCTGCATTGCATCACCCGGTTCCCGAGTAACTCCTCTTAGCCGCGAGCGTGATTCCAGCTATTCTCATGGACACACGCTGCAGCGGAGCAGCACTATGAGCAGTAGAGCGGCCCGTTTTCTTTCTTTTTTTTTTTTTGGCCTGCGGCTCTACAGCTTGGCCTCTGCGTGTCCCAGATGTCTGTCTGCGTCGTCCCCAGTGACTGAGGGGACCATTTCCTGTGTGAACCAACACCCAAACGCAGAAAGTAATCGCAGATAACAATCTCGTATACATTTGCATGGGCATGACAATTCTAAGAAGTAAATTGATGCCACTAATATCAGCCTATCTGTGTACTCAGGACGGGAAGTTTACTGGACGGCCAAGCACGTACACTGGTAATTTGGAATGGGGGTGGGAGTGGGGAGGTGGGGAGGGGGTGGATAAGAGAGTGGTGGAGGAGGGGGGTGGGGTTGGGTGGAAGTTTCCTCACAGTCCCTTAGCAACAAGGTCTGTTGCTGGCAAGGCCTCCAGAATGTGCTGTGGTTTACAGCAGAGATAAACATTGACTTTGCCACCCTGAGAAGTAAATCTGATTTCAGTAATGGAACACTGCATGACTTTAAACATGAATTGGACAACAGAGGAAGCGAATAACAGAGTTACAGTTTCATCGGCGGATGGGATATCTTTAAAGCGCATTTAAATGGAAGGAATCTGAGATTAAAAAGCGGCTTTAATGAAAACGATTGTTGCCCTTATCCACGCAGCAAGGTCGGCCAAGGCGTAGCTGCCCCATCTGTCTTTGAGACTCCAATCTTTCTTTCATAAGAGACAAACATTTGTTTCTTAAGCAGAGGTGTCTTTTTTGCAACGAATTAATGTCAAATTCACATTATGCCCATTAAGACCTCACAGTGAACTTGCAGAGCTTAAAAAAAAAAAAAAAATGTCAGGCTTTAGTGGAAAAACCAACAGCGTAGAAATGAAAGGCCGGCTCTGTGTAAGGTCTGAGAGGGATAAACCTTCCTGGAAAAACTGCTGAGAGGCTTTCTGTCTTTTAATTGACAAACTGGCAGGGTGAATTTTGGGCTGTTTGTGTGACTGTGGGGTGAGACAGGGGGAGGGATTAACTGATCATAACCTCGGTCATACTCATAAAAAAAACATGCTTCTCGACCTCTGCACACAACTTGAGTTAAAGCTTGAATGAATCCAGGAGAGCGCCACAGTCAGCCATTTATTAAGAGAAGTTATTAGTGGACGCTTAGGTCAGAGCAGTTAGGGGACCCAGGTCAGCGGGGGACCTCTCAATACAGACCTCTAAATATCAAGCCGGATTTATTTTTAGCACGCTTCAACAACGAGGCAGTTCAAAGTGCTTTACACCATAAAAACAATGAAGTCACCTATTATAAAACAAGGAATACGCATTAGATCTTGCGAAAGGCCATCTTCAAAATCATCATGCAAATATGGCAACTCTGGACAGGTTGATTTAAAGGAAGTCAGTGTTTCAGCAGTTTTGCAGGTTTCTGAAAGTTTGTTCCAGATCTGTGGTGCATAGAAGCTGAATGCTGCTTCTCCATGTTTGGTTCTGTTTCTGGAGATGCAAAGTAGATCAGAATCAGAAGACCTGAGAGGTCTGGATGGTTGATACAACAACAGCGGATCTTTAATGCATTGTGGTGCTAAACCGTTCAGTGATTTATAAACTAGCAACAGTATTTTGAAGTTTATTTTCTGAGCTACGGGGAGCCAGAGGAAGGACTTTAAAACTGGGGTGATGTGCTCTCTTCCTGGTTTTAGTGAGAAGGTGAGAGGCAGTTATCACTAAAACAAAATACAATTAAGAGTGAGGCTAACTTCACTCAGCTTTAAAAGTAGACTTAAAACTCTCTTAAATTCAAAACCTGAACTAGAACTGACAAATATATTAGTTGCCATCATACAAAAGGAAAGCATCACATCTTCAGAGTTAGAGAATTGGATACATTCACATAAAGTCACATTTCATGTCCAGTGCACATGCAAATAAATCTCAGAAATTAAAAGCTACTTTTTGATGATCCTTGTTAATCGATTATTCTTAACCCATCCTGCCACACTCTACTGAGTCTGCATTGTACCTCAGACACTGCAGCTTTTTGTTTAACAAATATGTTTAATTGCTGAATAGTCATCAATTTTTTAAACTAAATGCCTGCAAGTTCAAACTTTTTAAAAACAGAAGCGCTTGCTGGTGGCTTAAAGGGATGTTTAAACTTTCTCAAAGTTTGGTTAAAAGTAGTTTATACCTTAATTTGTAGTAGGTAATGTTTTGCATTATTATTTAGTATAAATTCAGATATGTTGTCACTGGGGTAATATATAATAATAACTTTTATATTGGACACTTATTTACAGAAGGTTACATGATTAAGTATTGGGAAATGGGTGTAGAAAGTGAGGTTGCCACCAATAATCTTACACTATGTTCCACATACTTAGAATAAAGTATTTTGACTCAAAATAACTGCCTTTATAAAGCTTATATTTCTGTACAGCTATATACATTTTGCTTTTATTCATTTATTTTTTATGTCTAAAATTTTATATCGGACATTTAGTCTGTCTGGATTTAGTTTTTAAGTTCCAATCTCAGTATGTGTTTACACAGGAAGATCATTGGTGACGCACCGCCTCCACTCCTTGGGAAAATAATTATTAACTTCTTTACAAATAATGGTCCAGTGCAAACAACTCTGCGATAAATGTTTATAAAAGAGCATTCACATAAATCGCTATGGGATTTTTTAAAAAGACTAGTTATTTTTAAGACAAGACATAAAAAAAGAGCTACAGTTTTGCTGTCACAACACACTAATTATCAACAGGTAGGATGTTTAATTTTTATTTATTTTTTTTAAATATTGTAAACTGAACATTTACACTGAAGTCAAATAGAGCTGTTTGGACCCCATCCAGTGTAGGACCGGCTCTGCTCAGGGCCATCATATGGGGCATGTCTGCACAATCTGACCACATGATCTCCAACACAGATGGTAGGTTGAAATGTTGGACTGAGGGAGGGTGAATGATGCAGCACATGTACCGTCCAGAGGAATGGAGCCAGAAGCAAAGAGGCAGGGAGAGGGGAAAAATGATTAAATATCTACAGAAATAAATACGTTAATCCACAGCAACAACAAACACAGTGTTGCTTCCTGTGTACGAGCTCTTGTGGGACAATGAAGGGGCTTGTTTTATCTCCTCACAAGTTCACAGGCCTGGATGTGATTTCAGCTTCCGAAAGAGTCTAGTTTGATATATATATATATATATATATATATATATATATATATATATTTATATATATTTATTTTTTTACCGAAGTTAGATTTGGTACAACTCACTTTTCAGAGACATGAGTTACTAAGACATTACACGGACTCTAGGTTTTAAAACAAATGTTAAACTTGCGTCAGTGTAGTAGGGGGGAAAAACACCCATGAAGACACATGTGAAAGTTTTAAATTCAGCTAAAACATATTACAGAAGGTTACGGTCGAGTCTACTTACCAAAAGTTTTCCGACCACCGGAGCGAAGTTCATCTTGGGAACTTCGAGATGAGCGTCAATCCCGAAGCGGTTCGCGTTCCGAGGCACCAGTCTGAAAACGTCTAAAAAACACACTCAACGTGACAAAACAAACACGGACACGCGAGTCCAACTTAAAACCTCTCCGTCATCCGGTTTCTTTCATAGGTTCACTGAGTTAAGAGACTGAACTTTGCAGCGTTTTTTTCCCTGAGCGGGGAGACACACGGTCTGAGAGCGAATGGGATTTTTTTTTCTGTGCCTCGAGAACAGCTGTTGACGTCACTCGCCAAACAGCCAATCAGAATGCCGTCTCATCCCTGGGATAACAATTAGGCAGGTAATTGTTCAGGTTCTTAATGCTAAACACGTTCCACTGGTAGTTAAGCCCTTTGCTGTCTCAAATATGCAAGTTGGACTTATTTAACGACTTCTAAGTCATCAGGAACCTTGAAGAACAGCTTTTGTTTTGTTTTTTTAACCTTCAAACCTCAGACCAAACAATGGGGTTATCCAAGTCAACTGACACTTCTTGACACTCGCCTCTCCAAACAACAGGGGTAATTAAAAAAGGCAGCCATAACCTAACAGTGCCTTGCAAAAGTATTGGCATCCCTTGGACGTCTTTACATTGGTTCATGTTACTACTACAAACTAACCACATTATATTTAACTGAGCTTGTGTCAGTGTGCTGTATAGCTGTAAAGTGAGTAAAATTATGTGTTCTTTATAATTATCTAAAGAGTGTGCTTAATATGTTATAATGTATTGACTAATAGTTGCTGCATTGACAACTTTATCTTCACGTACTTTAGTACTTTGATGACATGTTAGCCCTATAGAGGACACAGTAAACACTGAGAAGGAGGTGTGCTGGTCATGTTCCATGTTTGCTGGATAACTAACAAAGCAAAACACTCCAAGGACACTATGGTGAAAAGTGGTGGCAGCATCATGCTGCGGGGATGATTTCATTCCACAGGGTGAGGGACGCCGGTCAGAGTTTCAACTATTTAGAAAAGAATCTGTCTCAAAAAGCAGATAGAGACATACCTCAAAAAGACATGCTGCAAAACTCGATTACAAAGTAACACATGCAAATTCTTGGCACACTTATCAGATTTTGAAGCGTAACAAAAGGAAAATCTTGCATAATTTTTCTTCCCGCTTTAGACTTCCACGCCACGTTATCCCATAAAGAAACTATTTCTGTCTCATGTCCCTAAATGAAAACTTCCCAAGAGTTTTGTTCTTTCAAATATTCCCTCATGGGACTTAGAAAGTATCCGTGGTTACATATGTTTTGGATCAGAAATGTCCAAACCTTCCAAAAATGTCAAGTTGAAAGTACTCAGGGGGCCACAAAATTTTTTTGTGCTTTTCTTTTTAAATTATAGCAGCAAAAACGATTTCATTTATGTAATTTTTACCTGACAAATAAACAACAAACACAATATTTTCATGGAATAAGCAAAGCAGTCAGATTTCTGTAGACACTTAAACTATAGATTTAACAGAAAAAAACCAGAACAATATATGCTAAAATGTTCAAGTTGATCAGTTTTTTCTAGATTGTTTTGTCTTTTCATCAACAAGAACAGAATTTTACTCACTCTTACTTTATTTTGTCAAGTTCATGAAATGGCCAAGTCTGCATTTTGTTTTTAGTCCATATAGCTAACAAATCGAATTAAATTAAGTTTCACCCTGACACTGTTTTTAAATGTGTATCTACATTAACCGCTTGAACTAGCGAGCAAAATTATGGCTATTCTTGAGCTGCGATCCTGGGTCATCAAAATCGTTCCAAGGGCCTCAGATGGCCCCTTGACCGCACTTTGGACACCCCTGTCTTATATTATAAGAATATTTTATCTTTTTTTTTTTCAACTAGATTGTACACAGGTGGACTAATAATTATGTGACTCAATCGCACTCGATTTGATTTAGTTTTATTGAAGCAAAGATAGCTTAAAAAAAGCATGCCACACTTTTCAGACTTTTGTTTGAAATGGAAAAACCCCACTTCATATACTGTTTTTGTACTACATTGTGTTTGTTTGTCACATCAAATCCCAATATGATACCTAAAAAAAAATAGTGCTTGTAATATGTGTAAACATTTATGAGGTATAAAAATAATTATTTTAACAAGGCAATGTGGTTCTGGGAACCTGGAGTCCAATCTCCAATACACTCGAATGAGAGAAGTGACATAATTTCTCAATGGAGGATGGACATTTGGCATGTCTGAAGTGCTTACTGTAGACAGGAAGAACCCCAGTCTGGATTGTGAAAATGTTCACTTCAAAAAGCCGAGTCATTCACGTCTGCCTTTTTTAGGTTTTCCGTACAACTCCTGCTCTGGATCAGCCTTTCTTTTCACATCCCATTTGCCCAGATCTAAGATTATTTCAAATCACTGCTGAAAATCAAATTCTCCTCAATGGCCTTTAATCCTGCCGGCGCACTCTTTTTTCTTTTTTTTTTTTTTTTCATACCCACCCAATCTGAGGTTGCTTTTAAATTGGCTTTACAAATAAACTTTGACTGTGCCTTTGATCAGCCTTCACTTGCTTACTGGTTACACACTCCAGCCTCATTAACCAGGCTATATAATGTGTAACTTGCGAGTAATAAATGGCTAATGTGCAACAGAAGTGAATGAGTGATCCCAAAGTGGGAGAAAAACACATTTCCCAAGCAAAAGGAGACACTGAGTCCTCATTAAACTCAGTGGAAAAGTTGTAATTCAGCTTGTTTTTTGGGTTGTTTTTTTTTTTTTCTTCTCTTTTTACTCTATTTAGGGGAAATTGTCTTTCTTTTTCCTATGTTGTAAGGTCTAATGTTCGAAGGGCAAGTGATCTAGGATTTTAATGACACTAATTTATGCTAAGCAACATCAAATAAACATCCTGTCAAATCTGGTTCCTGCAGACAAAATCTTATCTGTCCCTGCGGTTTTAAAGCCCACACGTCGGGGGGGCGGAGGGGAGCGGAAGACATTTGGGCTGACCGTACTAAAGCAATTTAAAGGAACAAAACAAAACAAAACATAAACAAAGACAGCCGAGCTGGGATAAATAAATTACTGTCAGGACATCTAAGTGATGAAACAAGGATTGAGCAACTTCTTGACGTGTCTGAAAGCTGCCGGGTGAGCGGCTCACTTCTCATTCTCCTGCCTATTGAAACCGCAGTGTTATGAAACATTCCTGTGATTAGTGGGATATCTTGTGACCAAAGGCATGATAGTGACATTACGGAGAGGTGGAGACGGGGAAGTGTGTGTGTGTGTGTGTGTGTGTGGGGAGGGGGGGGTCATGGGCGAGGTTATCACAATCAAAGGTCCTCCGGTGTGGGCAAAAATGCCTTGGTGGGTTGAATGTTGTTGAAAACTGTGGGATTTTGTCACAGAGGACCTCCACTCCCTTTGCAAACACCCCACTATAATGCGAGTGGGACGGTTCTCATACAAATACAGCTGAAATCACATATTCACACACGCAGCCTAAAAAGTCACATTAGTTTTTTGTTTTTTTTTCTTTTTTTTACTGACATTAAATCAAAGCAATAATGTCCTGTTTTGGGTCAGTTAGGATTAACTACATTTTTTTTTCTCTTTTCGCTAAAAGCCACAATAAGGAAATTCAGGAGTTTACTACTGTTTGCTGTGCTTTTAAATCCAGATTATAATCTCATGGCTTTGTAAACGTCTGATATGTCCACTCACATCATTTGAGTTAAATGGAGATGGGTTTGAATTTTTTTCCCAAGGCAACATCTGCAGCATTCTGCTTCCTTGCGTGACATCTTGGCCTATAATACATCAAACAAAAATATCAAGAATCATGGGGATGGACAATTCTAGTTCATCCTTGGGTATGAAAATGTTTCAGTGCAAATCGTTGCAACAGCGTGTGATTGAGCTGTCTGCTGGCTTGTCCCGACCAACTCCGCATTTATGGTCCAGGGGAACCGTGCTGCTGGGTTTCAGACACGTGACCCGGATGACGCGTGAAATTCAGATGGAGGGCCGGAAGTGGATTTCTCCGGTTCAAAACGAAGCAAAATTGATCACTACAGTACGCTAATGCCCCAAATAGGCTGGAATAGACAAGGCATCTCGAAAAAATACACGCATATTTAGGATATGATCCGTATTATCTCGGTAAAATAGACTTCTCTTATAATATTGAGGATTTACCCGCATCGAGGAGATCCACATAACTACCTATCTGGTGCTGCAGACCTCATATTATACGAGTCAGAAGAAAGTTTTCAAAAGCCTGCAGAATACAATCATTTAGTTTCAAGTTGGATCAAGCATTTCTTATCAAAAAGAAGCATTAAATGACTGTGGACTTGTTTCTGCCGGGTGAATAGTGAGTTGTACTATTTTAAGTAATTAGTCTAAGATAACGATGCTACTGCTAACAACGAACTACCCCATGTTATTTCTATGAGCTTGGATCTGACTGCAAATAATTTATTTAGCTTCTGGAATCCCAAATCCATGCTGGAGTTATACATTAATGTTGAGTTGTTGGATGCTGGAGCGAATCGTTCTAGCTGTCTGAAGAGACGGGTTCTGTTCTTACAGGTTGCTGAAATGCTGCTCAGAAAGGAAGAAGCAATTACTCCAGAGAAATAAAAAAACAGCATACAGCTACAAAGAGATATTTCTATAGATGGTGTATGGTCGGATGGAGCAAAAATCAAAGCGTTTAACCAAAATGATAATCTTTACATTTGCCGTCCTAATAAATGATCCCAACTGTGGGGTATGGAGGTGCCAGCGTCATGCTGTGGGGTGTGTCTGGTACATTTCACAAAACACATGGCAGTGGAAACAACGAAGAAACATTTTAAGGCATGAAAAGTACAGTGATGTTTCAGCGCGGCCACCACAAAGCCCTGATGTCCAACCCAGTGATCCAAGTGCCACAGTGTAAAATACAATTCTTCTAAGGAAACATCTAAAAATATAAAGGAAGTTAAACTTAAGAAGAAAATAAAATCTGCAACCTCTCCCTCTCATTCCACCCTTTAGTAAATATAAATAATTTAATCAAGTCTGACCTAAGACAGGAAAAGTTTGGTCTGGTTTAATGTCAGAAGGCTTATGTTACATCTGTTTGCCGTTAACCCTGAACAACTGCTTGCAGGGAGACTGAAGCTGGGACATCTGAGTGTCTGAGGCCACAGTGACAAGCATTAAAGAGATGCTTGACCTCGGTGACAGAAGAGGATCAGATGTTTTAGTTGTTGCTACAGGAAAAAGAAAAAAAAAGAAAGAAAAAAAACCAGGACTATTCGTCCAGTTATAGAACAGATGCAACTTATCTGTTCCCGTTCTCGTTAAAAGCTGTCTAGGAAATCTGTGTATCTTCCACTTAGAGAACATCCTGTGCTCCTCCTTCTGAGGTCACCGACTACGTGCTCAAAAACAGGAAGCGTATGATTGAGCTGTTTGCCGGCTTGTCCTGACCAAGTCCGTATTTATGGTCACAAGGTTGATTAGTTCAGATACCGGATTCCTGAACCGCGGCAAATTTGTCAACAGATTTTCTTTTTACAATTTATCGTCTCCAGTGCGAAGACGAATGTTTAACTTTTACCACTAAAGGAAATGAATAGCCAGAGGTTATGCAGCTCTGGGAACATTTACATATCCCGTGTGGGAAATGAGCGACAAAAAGCCGCCTTGTGAATATTAGGAGTGTGTGCGAAACATGCTACTAAATCAGATTTTTTTTCTCTCTCTCTCTTTCACACAGAAGTGACCTGCAAAGGAAGAGGATGGAAAAAAATAAAAGGAAGGGAAACCTTCCTGAGCGTCAGCGACTTATCTTGTGACGCCTGCAGGGTATTGTTTCACTTGCTTCTCCGAGAAAAGAAACGAAGAGGATGTAAAAATAGCAATAATGATAATAAGATGCATGTTTTTATATGACTTTCTTGTTTGCAGTTGTGGATGTTTTTTGAACACATGCATACGGTCAACCAACCTGCAGCAGCAGCAGACAGGTCATCCAACCCAGGAGGATTGGAGTACATTCCACATTTCTGCTCCGTTTCTTGGTTTAGCTGCAAACGCTGCATGTTTGGTGTCAGTCCGCATGTTTTCTTTTGGGATCATCGCAGTGTGGAAATCAGGCTGGCCTCGCCACAACAACAACAATGTTGCTGATCTGGAATCGTGATCGATGCTGTGTTTGAGGTCGGCTTGTTGGAAGACACATTTTAAGAGCATTTCGTCTTTGGCGTGAGGCGAAACGACCAGCTCAGTGAGTTTGATGCCTCCGAACAAATCCATGATCCCAGATGTGCAATAAAAAGAAGTGCAGTATGTAACTTTTATTAAAAATATATGTTTTTTCAATATGCCACGAGATAATCTGTGAAAAGATCGATCTCCTCCACTTCCTTCCAGTGCTCTGCAGAAATGCATCGCTCCGGTCAAAAACAACCAATCAGAGTCAGGAGGAGGGTCTTAGTGTTGTCAATCAAGCTTTTTTAGTCGCTGCTAAATGTACTAAAGGTGGAGAAAAAAAATTTAACGCTACAGGAAAACCGTTTAACCGCATTCATGACAGGCTTGTTAGCAGAGAGGAGGTTTGTGCCCACAAACTTATCAATAAATCTGATACTGATCCTTCCTTATAGGTTTTTCTCTCCCTAATCATCTTTTCTATCAAAATGTGGTAGAACCATCCAGTTTATCATGGTTGGTTGGTCTGTTTGTTTTTTATTACTTTGCTACTCATACCAGTAAACTGCAATGCTTTTGCAATTTAGAAATGTAGAAATATAGAATCAAAAACAGTGATTGATCTGGTTAGTGTCGTTGGACTGATTTATTTTGAACGCAGCTGAACACGAGGAATGTTGAGAACTATAAAAACGTTTCATTCATTAGCTACGCATCGCATATTGACCAAAGAGATTTTGCAATTTCATAATACCGTAAAGTTAGAGGTTATGCCCTGGAGTAAAATTAGAATCTTATTCACAGCTGAAAACACAAGCAGAAGCAGAAGTGTTTCTTTAACAGTGGATGCATGTGGATATTAAACGTTCTGTAATGATTTAATTGTGTTGTTTATGCTTCTAATGCCACTCACAGCAATTCAATTAAGACAGTTATTAGCGATTGGAAAAGAGGCTAAAGGGAACGCAAAGCCTACTGCGGTAGAAAACAACATCTGTGAATGTCGAGCTCTGACAGAACTGGAGGTTTTTGTTCAATTTCTTGTCGTCCATGAGGACGACTGGAGCGGGACGTCCAGCCGTCCTTCTTCTCCAGCTTTAAGGCTCACGAGTGGAGGGAAAACACAGCAACAGAAGCTGCACTATCAATTAGACACACTTTAACAAAGAGACTAAAATTACACTGTGTGGCTCATGATATATACATTTCCAGGATAAGTGGATTAGTAGCTTGTGTGGGAGAGCGACTGAGACAATTAATCTGACAATTATTTAGATGACCCTGAAGCAGTTGCATTCTCTGCTTGACGGTCACCTTCAACAACAACCATGAACATACAGTCAGAGCTGGATTTGACTCGTTTAAACCACGACACAGTCCAGAACTAAAATCAACTTAAAAAGCTTGAGCTAAACAAAGTTGGTCAACTCTTATAGCTGTAACAGCAGCAAAAAGTGTTTCTTCAAAGTGTTTAATCAGGAAATTAAATCCAAATGCATGCCAGATCCAAACATATTCTAATAATAATAATGAAATAAATCAGCTAGTCTACTTTTTATTGACATGTATACAATGGCAATCACATATATCTTTTTAACTCTGCAAAGTAGGAAAAGTACTCCGAGGGTATGATTGTTTTTGCAAAAGCACATTCTTCAGCAACAATAGCGACACTTTGTATGTTTGTGACAGTTATTGAAAAGTTGCTAAATTATTTTTAATAGGGTCAGTTTCACCTCAGATGGCTTCAGTTCTCCGTCTGTTAGAGCCTGAGTAAAAGTATATAAAGGTAAATGTTTAAAGAAAACTTATTTTACGATAAAAAGATTAATCAAATATAGAAATGATTGAGTTTCCATTTAAGAAATGAATCTGGACAGTGAATTAAAGCGTTTACTCCAAATTGCCTCCTGGTTTACTTTTGCTTTTGTCAGTCTATTTTTAAAAAACTCTTCTGTCAGCATGACATCACCAAACCACAATATAGTCTTGTCTGTTTACACTGGAATAATCACAGCTGATAATGATGAAGTCAGTTTATTGACCCCTGCGCAATATTAACAAAAGGAACTTTTGTTAAAGTTATTAGTCTTCAACACTCAAATTTAATAGTAAAAATTAATCTTAAAGCCTTCTTTTCTTTAAATTATGTTTATGCAAATTGATACCTGGAATTACCAATTAAAATGCCCACCAGGATTACACAGGTATGCAGTAATATGATATATTCATAGACTATTCACATTTAAAGATAATGTGGCTCAAAACAAACCCGACTGCATCGTATTTCTGTTGCCCACAAAGTGCTGAAAACGAATCGGTGTATGTGAGGTTAATAAAAGAGGGAAGGAATGTACTTTATGTGGACTTAAGCCTCTTTCACACAGAGAATGGGCTCTAATGCGGCTAACAGACCCCCTCATTATGCTGCCTTTTCTCTATCACACCGAGCCAAACAAAGCTGGCCTAATGGCGCCCCGGTCTGTGTTTACAGAAAGCATGCTGACGTCCTAGAAATCAGAGACTTGAGTATTTGTCACATGAAGAGCGCAGCAAATCCTCGCACCGCCACAAACGCTTAATTGTGAACTGTGAAGCAGCTGCGCGGGGAAAAGCGGCTGGACCCGACTGAGCCGAGACTTATTTTCTTCTTCTTCCAAGAGGCGTCAAAAAGCGAGGCAGTTCAAGAAAGTCTCAAGTCTAAGACAAATAGGAACAGTCAGATATTACTGGTAATCATCAACTTAACTTTATTTATATGTTAAACTGGGCGCAAAAATGTTCATATGTTTTTCTTTGATGCTCTGCAGTTTCAGCTCTGAGGTTTTAACCTTCAACAAAAAAAAAAAAAACAAGAATAATATACATCATAGCAAATGTAACAAAGCACATTTGTTACAAAGCACATGCACATTTGACATGTGCATAGAGCAACATGTACAACTCTACTAAAATAATAGAAAGGAATAAAAAAATACACATCAAGAAATAATTTTTAAGAAAGTCCAGTGTTGCCATAGTTACAGATTCCCATGTTGTTGATGTTACCTAAAACCCATTTGTGTGAAAAGGAAGCTACTTCTTCTCCTGTAATATTTCAAAATGGCAGAGAATGGAGAGACAGAAAGTAAGAAAGAAAGAAACAAAGAAAGAAGGAAGAAAAGAAAGGAAGGTAGAGAGAGAGAGAGAGAACTTTAATTCAATATTTTCTCCTCAATCTTTTCCTCTTGTCCTGCAGCCATGGAAGAAGGTTGATTGTGCTCTAAGTGAATCGTCTGTTTTGGTTTTTTTGTAAGTCCTCATAAAACCTGTAAAGACCTCACTAACTGTTTCCATTGTGCGAAACGTATTCTACACTCTGCTAATATTGAAAAAACACAATTTTGCCATAGTTGTGTTTCCAATAACTAAGAAACACAATCAAAATCACACATAATTAAGTGTGTTCAGTCGATATGTCATAAAAAAAACAAAAACATGCCATGTCATCCTCCGTCTACCACTTCCTGTTTTCTTCTTCACGGCCTACGCCAGTGTCAGTGTCTGGTTGTTGATCATGTGACTTGTGCGATGCAAAAAAATTGTTTTTATTGCAGTTTTGCGAAATAAACACATTTTGATATGGCCAACAAAAACAACAACGTTGTAACACCAAAACTTTTTAAATCGAAAACGAGTTGATTTTGTTTTGTTTTTTTTTAATTGGCATGCTTCCATTGAGCAAATTTATTTTTGAAATGACAAAGTGTGCAATTGTATGGTAAATGGAAACACAGCTACTGAGCTTTTGCACAATTGCAAGATGGCCAAGAGAAGCAGCAGCACAAAAACCAGTTTAAAACTATTTGACGTCTAACAGAACAGACTGTAGGAATAAACCTGGAGAACCAAACAATGGCCTCCAGCATGTTTCTGGGTTCTGAAGGTATGATGGAAGTGAACAGAGTTGCATTAAAGACGAAGATTTGCCAATGATTCGGTTTGCCAGCAGATAAAGTTGGTCATCCAACCTGAGTTTGTAATAAACAATGATGAGTCAGATCTTTCCAGGTCAGATGAGGCTCATTGCTCTGTGGTGCACAGTGACCAAAGCTTGTATGTAGAGAAGAGAAAGATCAGATTCAGAACATCATACATGGACATAAAGGTTGTTTTTTATTTTTATCAAAAGTAAAAAAAAAAAAAATCCAACTTCAATTTGAGCTTAGTGCCACCTGCTACATGTGAAATTCAAAAAGATTGAAAGATCCAGAGACGACCCGTTTTCAGACTATAGTTATTAAAAAGAAAGACGCTAAACCTTTATTAAAATTCTCACAAACATTCCCACAGAACCTCTGATCCTACACCAGTGGGCATTAGATACTAGTTTTCTTTAGATACTAGTTTTCCACATATTTGTCATTTATTTTGATGTGTCTCCATACATTTAAACTGAAATATAAACAACAGAACCTTGAATAGATAAATGATTTGATTATATCTGTATATGACCAGAAACTGTTTTATTTATTTTGTAAAGTGCTGGGAGATGATATGAATGGAACTGCATAAACAATCGAAATTCAACTCAATTACATCTTGATAGCATTCAACGGTGAAAAGCAGGGAAACACATCAGTGTTAGTCCCTGTTGCTCTTATTACCAGAATAATGCAAATAAATTTAAAACCTTCTCTAAATGATTGTAAATAAATAATATTTAATTCTACAGATAACATTTTCCTGGGATAAAAAAAACCCCAAAACAACATTACAGGACAGATTCTCAACTCTGTCACTGCAGTCCTGTTACTGTAATATCATCTGTTATGATCTGCAAGGAACATTAATGCATCCATTTCACCCTGTTACCTTGAGTGACTTGGTGCTCTAGTTTCAATGCTAGAGAATAATTTTGTCCTAAATCTTAAATGGCAACAATAACAAGCTATTAAAGTTTTACTTTCATTCACTTTAATAGCTTGAATAACTCTATGCATGATGCTATTAATAAACACTAATTGGTTGATCTAATTTAATTTTTCGGGTTCCTGAGAACTTACATGGTTGCACAAAAGAAGGAAAAAAAATAAAAAGTGAACCTTTGATTCTTGAGCTGGACAAATTTCATTATTTGATGGTTTATTATAAGTTTTTCTTAAATAAATCACAGATGATAATAAATTAAAGAGATCATTTTTCTGCAATATTAGAATGACTCTCCCTACAATACAGAGGCATAAGGGTTCAGTTAAATGAACAATTATGTTGCCATCGACATCTTTTGTTTATTATGGATAATAAAAGTTGATTGAAATAACTAAATTAGCCAATAGACAAAACCAAAATGTTGTCAACTTCCTTCAGGTCGTTTTCCACTTCTGATGAAAATCTGTTGAAAACGTTGGGAGCAATCAAATACCCCAAGATCAATCATTTTATTTGGACTTGAAAGAACAGCAAACGTCTACGAATAAGTCCCAGATGAGTGTTTTACTTCTTACCTAAAACCTCCAACCAGTTTTTTTTCCCTGATCACAATTGTCTTCATGATCGCCAGCAACCGTGACCAGGAATCCAAAAAGTACGGATGAGATTTTCTGGTCTGTTAGCTGAAAACAAAGCCTCTGTTAATCAAACCAAACACTCTTAGACATCAGTTTGGAAGAATCGTCGACTCTTCATGTGTTTCCTGGAGAATCTTGGAAACAGATTTTTTTTTTTTTTTTTATCTTACTGGTTGGAAGAAAAATATATCGCATCAAGTTCCTAAAATCTGCCAAAGCAGAAGACAAATGGTCTTGGGAGTCCATGTAGAAACAGTGGAAATAAACTGTCATGAACAGCAAGCACATCTGGAGGGAAGGTACAGCGCTGTTGAAAAGTATTTGTCTACCTAAGGATTTCTTTTATAACTTTTTTGCCACATGTAAACAGGTTTTCATGTGGTTATTTTATTAAGAGAAATAAACTCATCCAACACCAGAGTATTAATAATCCAGATGCATGTAAATGTTTGAGGATGAGGAGCCTGTTTATTGCCTTGCAATAGCAATGTGATTTA
This sequence comes from Alfaro cultratus, assembly GCA_903066825.1. Taxonomy (NCBI): domain Eukaryota; kingdom Metazoa; phylum Chordata; class Actinopteri; order Cyprinodontiformes; family Poeciliidae; genus Alfaro; species Alfaro cultratus. The sequence goes on along the minus strand of CAEFZX010024751.1, from coordinate 7,635 downwards.
AGTCCAGGCTTTGACTTGGCCACCCCAAAAACATAATTTTTCATTTTTTACCCATTCAGAGGTAGACCTGCTGGGGAGATTTGGATTCCTGCTTTGCAGCATAACCCAAATGTTCTTGAGATTAATCTCACAAACTGATGGATGTCTCTTTTATGATTTTCTGCTGGAGAGCAGAATTTACATCTACGTCTTCAACAAGTTATTCTGGTAATCTAGCAACAAAGCAAGCACAGATGGAAGTAAAAAAGAAAATCTATTTTGTCCTTTTGCCAAAAGTCTTGGGGATCTTTGGAAAGTTCTTTGCTTTTGTCAGCCGTTGGTTTCTCTTTGGATCTGTCCAATGGAGGCCACTTGTGCCTATACAGTCTGTTGCTTCATGAACACTATTTTAACCGATGAAAATCAGCCCTACTGACCATTAGATGCTGTGGTCTCTTTTATAACTTCAGAGACGAGTTATAAAATCAAGGTTCAGTACGTACTTTGGTTTTGAAGTCACGGTTCAGTGTGTTTTCAGTCGACTTCAATCACAGGAAATGAATGAAAAGTGGCCTGATGGACCTGAGCGGAGGTAAGGGTTAAGGTGGTGTACCCTTTGACTGACGGATAAAAACAATAAAACCACTTGAAAATGGTCAATATTTGTCACCTAGGAATTTTCAAAAAACTGTGTGGACATTTAAGAATGAAAACCACTCTGAAGCTGTTTGCAAGTCGTGTCAGATAAAAGCGCAGCTGTTGTGAAACCTCTGGTCAGACGGACTCATCATGAATCGCTGGATGCTCCAGGCAGCTGGATTTGGACTTCGGCTAATATCTGTTATGTTCATATTCAGCTTGATGTCGTTACAAGCAAGCAATTAAGTGTAAAGCAAACTACATGCAACATTGCTGTTGAAAGAGGCAACAACGTAATGTTGCACTTTTCTTTCTCCACTGTAGCTGCATGAAAAACCTTAATGTTCAGTAAAAACAGAGTTCAGTGACAGCTGGGACTTTGCTCTGTTCTGCTCTGGTGTCATTTTCTAAATGGAATAACTTGTATATATTAAAAATAAAAAAGTATGATTTAAATTAAAGTAAAAACAACTTGAATATTACTCTGAAATAAAGCATAGGAAAATTTTGTCCTGAATTTAATTTTTTTTTTTAATTTTAGGTTATGTAAAACACACTAACAAAACAAGTAGACATTTGGTGCAAGCTTGCAAATAAAATTGACCTTTCAGTCTTTATACTACATAAAATTGATTTAAACTTCTTAAAGTGAAAATGACAAAGAATTGCTGTGTAAAATCTTGCCTAGTTTTTTCTAAGTGAATGGCACTCCAAGTAGCTGTCAGTGTTTATGGGTAGCGGATATTTACAGTATGAATACTTGCACTGTTCTGCTCCCATCACTGGTGCATTCAGCAGCCAGTCTGTTCTTGAATTGCCTTAGATTGTGATATGATGAACTGCTTTTTGAGATCTTTTAGTCCATTTCAAATTGTCAGGTTGTATTTTGGTGATTAATTATTTCTGCTGGGACAGCAATAATCAGGTCTGGATGTGGCTGGTAAAATGTAACCAAGCACAAAAACCAGACTCATGAATTAGCAGGAGGGAAATTATGTTTTTACACAGTAGAAAGTTGTTTCGAATAGTTTTTGCCGTTATTCAATCAAATCTTTATTTGAAAACGATGTTTTTTTGTTTGTTTTTTTACTAATTTATCTGAAAAATGTATTTGTGACAAAAAGTCAGTTCAAAAGAGATCTGTATTTTTCACAGCACTTTATAATAACCCATATATATATATACAGTATATATATCTATCAATAAAATCTTCAGTGCAAGTGAGAAAAGACGCAGTCACAGACCAAAAGAAGGACTGACTGGTTTTGTTTGGTTTAGGTGGGGCTTTGCATCAACACATCCGATTACGACAGAGAGGAATGCTTATCTTTTGTTGGAGGCTTTAGGGTGATGTCATCAGTACCAACACCTGGGCACAATCCGCAGGAGGGCGGGGCACTGGAAGGCAGCAATCAAGCTGTAGTAATGTGGTCTGATTTGTCACCTGACTCACACTTTCTTTTTTTTTTCCTCTCTAAAGAAGCTTTTCGACACAAGGCAGGCTTTAGTCTGTAGAGCCAAATAGATTAGCTGCCTGGTGAAGTGTGTAAACACAGATATGTGTGTGTGAGCCGTCTACAGGAATGTGTGTGGGTGTCAGCGGTGTGTGGTGTTGTGTATATATTGTGTGATTTACGGGAAATAATGCCATAAACACAGAACCCTTGCCAAAAGTATTCACGACAGAAAACTTTGCTGTATTGTGTCGGGATTTCATGTGATGGATGGAACAAAGTGGATATATTGACACTTTTCATAAAACAAAAAAATTCCAATGGTCTAGATTTCTAATCTTATTTCCCTAAATTTTTAAAATCCAGTTCAACCAACTCAATTCAGAAGTCAACAAATGAATAAAAGGTTGTTTATGTGTGGGGTTACATTACAGTTGAAGCCACAAGTTGACATACACCCAATAAAAAGACACATTTCTTTCACACCGTCGAAGCTTATATCAAACTTAAATTCAAAGATTTATTTAGTCTGAAAAATCTGACATTAACATACATTTGGTCCAGCATTATAATAATTCAGATTTTTTTCATTGTAGCTTAGTTTTATTTTGATGTGACCTTTTGTTTAATCCAATTACTTTACTATGTTTTTATTGGTTAAAAAAATTGCTTAGTTTTTATTAGTTAAAGTAGTTTTAGTTTTTAAAAAAAATATATATTTTAGTTGATTTTATTTATGTGCAGTATTCAAAAAGGTCAAAGTACTGTGTTGTTATGTATAAAGGTTAATTTAGTCAGTAGCAGGGATAACCTTTTTAAACGGTGCAACTTGGGTCAAACATCCTCAAGTTTCTCGCAGTACTGAACTTGTGGAATGAGTTCTGACCAGCTCCTCTGGCATGTTGCTGCTGTGATTACAGCCGTGTTGAGTAGATGATGAATATTTAAAGAGAAAAAGGTTGACAACTACTTACAAAAACCCACCGGGATCCAGACCCAAAACAGAAATTCAGGAGCAAAACGCAGCAGAGTCTAATGGAGGGGAAGAAACAGGAGGAAACCAGCAGAAAGGGAGAGCAGGAGATGAGTTTAAATACTGAGAAAGTGACGGCGGGAACAATAGACCGGCGCTGATTGGCTAACAGGCTGCAGGTGTGAGGAGAGAAAGAAAGAGGGAGAGAGAGAGACAGAAAATGGCAGCAGGGAGAGCAAACAGGAGAACTAGGAAAATGAATCTAACTTCAGCAAAGCATAGACACAAGGAATAAATATGAATTAGAATAACTACCTGAAATAAAGCAGAAACGAGGCTGATCTAATCACAATAAGGAACGCAGAGCAATAATCAAAACCAGACTCAAATAATCAAACCACGAAGCCACCCAGATCCTGTCCTCCTCCTGTCAGAACTGGGCCCGGTTTTGTAGGCCGCCTCACTCGCGAACGCCTTGTTCAGATCTGCCCATAAACTCCCTGTCGGACTGAGACCAAGGCTTTGTGATGGCCACACCAAAACACTGACTTTGTTGTCCTTTGGTGACTTTACAACCACTCCGGCTGCGTGCTTAAGGTTATTGCTCTTCTGGAAGACCCATTTGTGCTTTATCTTCCTGGCTGATGTCTTTAAATGTTGCTTCAAAATTTCCACAAATGTTCTTTGCTCATGTTGCCATCTGTTTTAAGCAGCGTACCAGTTCCTCCACAACATGATGCAAACTTCACAGCTGGAGAGACAGCAAACATTCGAGGGGAAAGATGCTAAAGTGAATTGGAACAAACTTTAAAATTATTTGGGTTTCTTGAAAAAAATGCCATGTGAGTGGGACAACTACAATACAAAAAACACAAAATTTGATCTTGGTCTAATTTTTTGTGCAAAATCCAAGTAAAAAGGCAAAGCTAACTTATGATGAACTTTTCAGGAAGATTTTTAGGGGCTTGTTTTAAGTCATAAATTGGAATTACAAAAACAAATTTGCTGGACGGAAACGCGGCAGTTTCGAGAAAACTCAAATTGTTTGATAAAAGGTTTACGGGCTGGGATGATGTGGTTTTTCACCCATATCGAAATTGGTTTGTATCACAAAACTGCAACTGGAACAATTTATTCGCATCACACAAGTCATGTGATCAACAACAGGATGTTACCACTGGCAGAAAAGACGATAAAAAACTACAGGAAGTAGTAGGAAGATGACGGCGAAAGAAGTTTTTCCTGACTCATCGGGAGAACAAACTTATTCATGTGAGTTTATGCGCGTCTCTTATTTAATGGAAACACCGCAAACAGCAAAACTCTGTTTTTTTTTGTTGTTTTTTTTTACATTAGTGAAACATCGACAAAGTTTTGCACACATTTGTAATGGAAACTCAGCTGCTGAAGTTGGTCAGAGTTGATGGGAAGCTTAACATAGGACAACCCTGGAAAAAAAAACTCTTAGTAGTTGCAAAAGACTCAAGAATTTGCTAAAATGGCCCAGTCAAAGTCCACAACTGAGTATTAGACTCACATATTCTTTTTCTTTTATTAAATTAAAGTCAGATAAAGCATGTTTAAGCTCGTGGTTATCAAGCGACAAAATGAGAAATGGTTTAAGGGATATTAATACATTTTGCAAGTGATTTAAAGTAGAAGGACTCAATCTTTGAAAAAGTGATGAAAGAGCTCCAGTTTAAAAAAAAAAAAAAAAAAAAAAGAAAAAAAAAAGTGAAGGTATTCTGGAAAGAGACAGCAAGAGTGAATTAAAGTTGGACTCCTGGCTGAGCCACCGGCGCTGATGTTTGCCGTCTGATCCGCTCAGAGACAGTTGGCTGGCAACAGTCAACCAGCCGCAAATGTACAGTAATTCAAAGCATGCGACGTGACGCCGTTCCCTCGGAGCTGGGGCTGCCGCCCACCCACTCACCCGCTCGCCCGCCCAACCCTTCTCTCTCTCTCTCTCTCTAACACATTCATCCAAGCTGAAGCGGTGTGTGCCATAAAAGTAACAAATACACTGAGCCCTCCATTCCACGTGAGGCAATTCTTCACAGTTCCACTGCAAATTCTGGCTGAGGCTAATCTCTCATATAACTGTGTTGAAAATGGTGGAGCGCCATTTTATTGATTTATTTTGTTTGTTTTGCAGAGGCCAGACTTTCCAAAAACAATAGCAAGGGATGCAACATGGTGGATTAGTGAAGTAGCATTGCTTTTGGTGGACCCAAAAGTTCATCGTGAAGTTATTATGCAGTCAATGCTGCAAATGACAAACTGCATCACAGAGCAAGATACTCACTTATTCTGAGTAATCAGGCTTTTCTGGGAATATTCAACCCAAAGTTTTGTTTTTAGGAACCTTTTATGAAAGCCAAGATACATTTTCAAATTGAACAGTGAGCTGAGATGAAGCACAGTGTTAGCAAAAGAGTTAGTAAAAGGAAAACAAGATCCTATCTTTTGTAGGTTGGTTCTCATGAGCTTCACATGACTTGCATTTAGCCCTTCTCTCCCCCCTTTCCTCCCTTCCTTCACCACTTCCCACCATGAACTCCCCCCACTCCTCTCTCTCTCTCTCTCTCTCTGTTCTGTGCAGCACATAGACTTCCTGTGTGTCCTGGCCTGAATGGTATGTGCATGGAGTGGGTGTCTGGGAGGCCTTTCATCCGGCATGGAAAGAAAAGAGAAGTAGAGAGAAAGAGAAGGGGAGAGTGAAGGAGGGAGAGGAGAGCGAGAGAAGAGGGGTGGGGGGGGAAAAATGTGAGAGAAGAGAGTCATCTTTAATCCGTTTGAGTCAGAGCAGTTGTCCAGAGGAGGGGCGTATTTGGGGACGGGTGTGAGGGCTCTGGGATGCGTGTGTGTGTGTGTGTGTGTGTGTGTGTGTGTGTGTGTTTGTAAGCGTCTGGAGGGGAAGACGGGGGCCTGCTGGGAGAGCCTGCTGCCTGCCTGTTTTGCCTTCCTGGGACTGATGACATCCGGCTGGGGCATAGTTTGCATGGCTCAGTGAAGATACCACACTAGACAGGATAAAAATTAACTCAAGTATGAGGGGGAAAAAAAAGTTCATGTCATGCACATTATGCAAGAAAGCACAAAACAACTCTTGTGACTTGGGTTCTTAAGCCAGCAGAACCTGCAGCCTCTAGGCTGAGGACAGATCTCCGTTTGAGGTCGTCAGACAGGGTGTAGCTGGCCAACGCCGCCTAGACCCTTACTTCACTGTGAGTCTGCCTCATGCCATGGAAATTACACACTCACTGCTCTAAGAGTGGATGGATGTGTGTGTGTGTATTTGTAGAGGACCACTTTCAAAATTTTTGCCAACAAAAGTAGGTCATTTGTGGAAAACGAGGACTTTTTCTGGTCCTTTAGTTATTTTTTCCCAGTGTATTTCACTCTACCAGTTAGGCTTAGAGGAACGGAGTGAGTTAAGTTTTAGTTATGATAAGGAACAGACCGGTAATGGTTCATGAATGCAGTTAAAAAAAAATGCAGAGTTGGGTAATAACTGGTAGCATCTACTCAGTCATGTTAACTTGAGTCATTTTTTAAAAATCTAGATTTAGAAGCATTTTTATGATGCTGTACTTTCTTACTTTTACTTAAGTAACTTTATTATGAATTATCGCCGCTCTTACTTGATGAAATGTGGTGGATACTCGACACGTTGTCAGCAACAAGCTTGTTTTAATCAAAGAATTCATCAGACCTGCAGTTTTATGTTAAAGTTTCATAAGTTTTATATTGGGGAAAAACAAAACCTGATTTGGAAAATGTTTGTTTTGCCTCATTTTGTAACGATTTATATGAATTATTTTCATTTTGATCTTTAAAACACCAAACCTTCCACATAACGTTATATTTTAGTCCATCTGATTATGTGATTATTAAATATAAAATAATTGATTTAATTTAAAAAAATATCAGATTCATTTTTATGTTGCTTGAGTAAAAATATGTTGAAGTAGTGCTACACTCAGCTAAAATCACTGGAAATCAAAACAAAGATCTCAGTTGATGGAAGTACAAGGATGTGTGTGTGTGTGTGTGTGTGTGTGTGTGTGTAAGCATGAACAAATAATGACATCCAGGAAAGATAGCTTTCAATCAGAAGATAGGATACAGCGCCATCTGCTGTTTGGGTGCATAAAATAGTTGTTTAAGTTTATTAGAGCACTGCTTTTCAACCTTTTTTGAGCGAAGGTACATTGTTTTCATTGAAAGAATCACGAGGCACACCACCAACCAAAATGTAAACAAATGATACTCTATATAGTAATTCTTATCAAAGTGTCTTGAATAGGAATCAAATAGTTGGATTTGTAAATATCTTTTTCTTTTATATACTCATTATTATCTTTTAAGAACTGAGAGATTTCTGTTCTTTCCTAAAATATGTGTTTCTTTGAGTAATGTTTTGCAGAAAGCGACGAACATTCTAAATTGGAAGCAGATACCAGATGGTCTGCAGCAAGAGTGATAACTGAAGTGGCAGAATAAACAATAGATGATTAAGGGTCGAAGTTTATGAACCAAAGACAGAGGAACTGTACATGAGACCATGGATGCACAAGACACCTCATT